>PVIC010010743.1:0-42775 GCA_004025085.1 Thryonomys swinderianus
AAAAAATGTCCATCCTTATCTGTTTTTAACCTACCTTTGCTACTATACCAAAATACTGCAGACTGGGTAATTTATAAACACAGAAATTAATTTCTCACACTTCCGGAGGCTGGAAGTTAAAAGCGCTGAGGGCTTCCCTGCCTCATGAAGATGCATCTCTGCTTTCCAGATGTTGTGGGATCACTGCTTTCTCTGGAGAGGACAAATACCATCTTCTTCTTTTAGAGGGGGAGGGTGAAAGGGGCCCGGGCCATGTCTCTAAGGCTCTAATCTGTCCCATGGATCACAGCCCTGGTGACCTAATCATTCCCCAAAGGCTCCACTACTTAATACTGTCACAAAAAGCATAAAGTTTCAGCAGAAAGTTTGGAGATGATACATACAAGCTACATCAGGGTCCTTTGCCCATTTTTAATACAGAGTTGTATATTTTCCTAGTATTAAATTAAGTTCCTTATACATTTTGGGTTTTAGCTCCTTATCAGAAAACCTTGAAGTGTCTGTCAAAGGACATCTGAAACTCTATTTCTTTATTTGGAGACAGGGTCTCAATTTGTAATTCAGACTGGCCCTGAACTCACTATGTCACCCAGGCAAGCCTCGAACTCAGCAGTCTTCCTGCCTCTGCTTCCTGTGTACTGGGATTACGGGGTGCTGGGGATCGAACTCAAGACCTTGGGCTTGCCAGGCAGACACCAGAACCACTGAACTAAATCTCTGGCCCTAAACTTTCCTTTTAGATAAAATTTCAACATATATATATGTGTATATGTGTGTGTGTGTGTGTATATATATATATATATATATATATATATACACACACACACACACATATACACATATATATACATGTATATGATGTATATTATATGTATACAATATATGTATATTACATATAATATATATATATTATCAAAGGTCTTACCAATTTAAATCTGTTGATATTCTAACCAAAATTTTCTTGTGTCTAATAATTTAACATCACTCTTAAATTGTTATTTCCCAGTTTAAAGCCAATCTCATGAGTTCCCGCCATTTCCTTCCCTGTACCCTTTCTTTAAACATTATCAAATATATTTCTTGACCTCCACTAAAGTCCCTTGTTTTAGTACTGACTCATCTTGAGGGGTGAATTCGTGCATCCCTGAAGAACTGTAAAAACACTAGACACTCTGGAGGGGAGAATTCTATTTTGTCTTTCTTCGCCTTGTTATTATGAAGTTCTCTGTCCTAAGTCTGAGAAGACCATGGTGGCAGATGTGTCTCTTCCTGTGTTCTTGCCCTCAGGCTTTTGTCATGAAAGTCCTCATTTCCTTTCCTGTGGGATTCTGTGGCTGGAGTGATGGCTTACCTGTCTGTGACCACAGAGCCACTCTGGATTTTCATTTTGCCATCAAAATAGACTGAAGACACAATTTTACAGGGCTTCATTTTGAAAGCTCTTTCTGGACTCTTATCTCAGGAAGATCATGAAATAGGACTAAAGCACTGAAGGTTCAATATTTGTTTGACTAGTTACTTCATAGAACTAGTCTAGTGACCAGCCACTACTTGTGCTGCTGTAGGAGTTGTCAGGTTTGTAAAACACAGCTGTGGAAGTCTACATGTTTTGGTTAACTCTCAGATAGGAAGGAAAATGGCAGAAGGAATGTTCTCTGTCTGTTATTGTTCCTGCCTCATTAATTTAAAAAGAAGTGGGGAATTATTTGACAAAGAGGCATTTGAATATACAAGACTAGGAGCCTAAATATATACATGATTTTAAATAAGTGAGCATCTGAAATAATACTACCCAGACCATCCAATATAGAAAATCACACGGAACTTAATCTTATATAGAAAAAAATGTATCCAGATACTAATAATTTTAGTTACCCCCCAAAAAACTGTTTCTTAAAATATGAATAACTATATGGACCCAGATCTACTATGAAAAGACAGAACAACCCTGTGAAAACTTTGGTGCTTTATTCCAGTATCCAGCTCACAGAAAATTCAGTGAATTTACAAAAGTGTGCTTATCCTTGGTCATATTCAAGGAAATGTAAATTCAGATCACAGTGGCTTGTCATTTCATAGCCTTGAAATTAGCAAAAATTTACAAATGTAATGAAATCAGATTTTGACAAGGATACACAACAGTAGGAAATTTTAAGTTTGCTGTGAAAATGTAAGATACAGACATTTTGGCGCACAGTTGAATGTCAACAATGTACATATTCTATAACCCAGAAATTCCAGCACTTGGTGAGGTACTGTAGAAAAATTCTCGCTCATATTTACTGAGAAACATTGTATGAGAGTGTTCATTTCAACATCATTTAATAGCAAAAACAAAAGCCCAAGCAAGAAACCTAGAAACAATATAAATATTCTTCAACAATACTATAGTGTAAGCTCCCGTGAGATATTATACAGCAGTTAAAAGGCAGAAGGTAGAGCATATATGTGGTAAATGTTAAAAGCATGCTGTGTTAAAAACTTTAAGTGTGTAAGCGATGTTTATATAAAATACAAAATCTGCAGAATATATTCTTTTTGTGGTTACATACCCTTGTATAGAAATAGCACAGAAAAAGAATGAAGTGAATAGGTATGTAAGGAAGTTTCTGCATCTTTGCAGTATTTCATATCTTATGCGGGGTCTTAATACATGAGCATTTTATATATCATTCAGTATAACTTTTTGAACTTCTCAAATATTTCATTTTTAAAAAGTAGATCATATTTTTCTTTTTTTTAAATTTTCTAGTCACCAAACTTCTTCTGCCAAAAATTCCATTAAATAATTTACATGTTGCAGAAAATGCACAACAGAATCAATTTGGAAAGCAGTAAAAACTGTTGACCTGGCATATCTTGGCCCACTGCAGCTGCCAAATAAAAGACTGTAGAGAGTGACATAAACAGCAGACATTTATTTTCTCAAGGTTCTGGGGCCTGGAGGTCCCATAGCAGAGCAGAGCAGTGTGCCTGTCTACCGACAGCTTCCCTAGGGCTATAGACAGCTGTCCTCTTGCCTTGGGTTCATCTGCCCTTGCTTTGGCATGAACATGCAGAAGCTCACAGGTCTCTAGTGTCTTATGGCTAATCCCACCTTAGGACCTCACCGAACCTTATGTACTTTCTTAGAGGCCTCAGCTTCAACTATAACTGTACGAGGATTGAGAGCTGCTGCATAGATTTTGGACAGAGAACTTCATCCATAATATTATTTATAGTTAGCTGGAGGAAAATAACAGATGAATGAGAAATTATGTGTAAAAGCTCTCTGAAGCATTTGCATAGAGTTTCAGCTTCATCAGTTTACGAAGAATAGGTTTGGAGGTAGAGATTCCTTTCTAACACTTCAAAGTGTATTTCTTACCTCTCTGCTTCCTGTACTTTTCTGAGACTTCTATGAATGCTTTGTTTTGTGATAGTTGTTATTTTGATAATGAATGTTGTCATCTTTCATTCACATTCTACCACTCCTCTGGCTTAGTTTTACCTTCATGGCTGGCATTTATTATTTTCTCCATGTTAATGACTTTACATCTGGAATTTTCTTTTCCTTGGTTGGCTTTTAAGTTATGCAATATTGTAGAAGTCTTTAAGATATCATAGATGACTTAAAATTTCTGACTATGATTTTTAAACATGGTGTGTAATTTAACATCTGTAACCCATTTTCTGATATCCTTTTTAAATTTTTTCCAATCTTCAATAACATTTTTCTATTCTAAAATTATGTTGATATTATATGAAAAGTATCACCTATTTTAATCTTTCCTTTTCTTTCACCTTTTATTTTTTATTGTATATATGAAAGTTATACTCAAGAATTTGGATGATTTCCATGTGAATGAGAAACAGTAAGCAGTCATATAATTTACAAATTCAGGAAGCCCCATTGTCTTTGTTTCTAGAATGTTTTAAACTGCTGTAAGAGAGATTGGTAGTATATTAGTGTTTCTTTCTAAGGAGTTTACTGCTAAAGTATATTAATGATGTCCCTAGAATGAAAATCTTTAACATGCAATCAGTCATGTTCCATGCATGGTGTCTGTTGTGGACATTCTCATAAGAATTAGTCTGTGGCTCCATTTTAATTTAATGAATACTTTGGATCAGTGAAATTGAAAGATATAAGAACCTTTTCTGGTTTAGAGAGGAAACATACAGATTGCTGCATTTTTTAAGGCAAACCATCTGATGGGTTTCACAGAAGTATTTCTTTGTAACATTGCTCATCTCAAAAAGGAAAAAGCTATGCAGCGGACACATATTCAATGTGATAGAGGGAAACCAGCAACCTTGCTGGTGGGGAATGGGTTGGAGAGGTCCAGCTGCATGGCACTCAGGCTGCCACTTAACTGTTCTGCTGGTGACTTGCCTGCTAGGATTTGTCCTGGGTACGTGGTGCCAACGCAGTGGCATCTTGAAACCCATTTGGTGTTGTGAACGGGCCTGGATAGGGAAGCTGGACTTGACTTACATCCTAGGAAGGAATCCACCAACAGCTCTATGAGAAGGGCTGACGTTGGATCAGAGGTACTTTGGACTGTTTGCATGAACTAAGGTCGTTCAACATAAGCAGATGTTCAAAGCACTGTACTTTTATTTATTTATTATTGATTGGTTGATTTAGCTTCTGCCCACTAAATGGCTGAATAATTTCCGGCAGGAAGAACAGCTGAAATCTCATGAAAGCAAGATGAAGCAGGTTACCACTGAGCTGGCAGAGCACCGCTCCTACCCCCCAGACAAGAAAGTCAAAGCCAAGGACGTGGATGAGTATAAGCTCAAAGATCACTACCTGGAGTTTGAGGTATGTGGAAGCTAAACATTAATACATGTTTACCTTATGACTCCCCTGTGAGGTGAGAGGTCATTAGCAGCTACTGTTAAGTATGCAGAGCTCGAGTTGGCCGGGCTCTAAATCGGCAGCCTCTGGTGTGGTCCTGATCTGGGCGCCCCTCGAGCTTGGGATTCTATTTACGTCCCATGGAAACATCAAACAGCCTCTACTGGTGTACACACTTGAAAGCCGATAGCCTGCCTGGTTAGAGGGGTGTGCGCTGGCTGGGAGGTTCAGGAGAAAAAGAAGTTGAAAAGCAGAGGGTCGTGCAGCCTGGACAGCTGCTCCATGTGCCTGAGCAGAGTCTCATCAGGAGAAGGGGAGGAAGCAGGATCAGGATGAGGCGAGGCGTCCACTTTCCCCACACACTCTTGCAGTGGGGCCACACCGGGGTTTTTGTCTCCTGGCCACTCACGGTCCCTCCCAGGGATATCAGTACAGTAGCTTGTGACACATTCATACGGTCTAGTCAGTGTGGCTCTAAGAAAGAGGGGTAGGAATTATACATGATGCTGTGAACAGCAGAAAATTTAAATACGAATTGAAAGCAATATATTTCTAAATGCTTCCTTGGTCTGTTTCCACCTAAATTAGCATCAGGACCCTTCCGCTCTCACCTAGCCACTGCCTTCAGACACTTGGCATCTCTCTTAGAAGAAAACGGAGGGGGCATATTTTTTTGAGTTGGGGGTGCTGAATATGTTTATAGTTATTCATACCCATCGTAGTGGTATCCTTTTATTCCACCCATTCTCCTTCATTTCCCTGTCTCCATCCTGTATCGTCCTCGGGTGTGCACCTCAAACCCTCCACGCAGTCAGAACCTGACCTGGCTCTGCCGGGTCTCACCCCTGCCTCTCCTTCAGCTGCGTGTCACTTCCGTGCTTCCTCTGTGCCTGGGCTTTCCCGCCTCCCTCTTGAACCTGGTGCCCAACTCCTGCTGTCTCTCTTTCTCTGTTCATCCTACAGCCTTTCCAACCATTTGGCCAAGGCGCAGTCCAGAGGATAGCATTGCTTGGTCCCCCATCTGTCCTGGGTTCCCCCACCTAAGCTGCCCAACCCCGTTTACCTTCTGAATTACATCCTCACCTGATCCTGGAGCTTTAGGCTCCTTCCACCTTGTCCCAGGGTCAGTCATCACCACAATGGCCTCCGAGTGCATTGGGCACATTTCTGACTGTCCTGTCCCAACACACCTTTATACCTTTTTCAGCCACTTTCTTTTGCCTCATGTATTCTTTCTAACCACCCCCTTTTTTGCTAGTGCTGCTCACCTTTGAAGGTGCAGACAAACCCCTGCCTTGAGAAACTTGCTCTAGAAGTGCTAGTGGGATCAGCCTGCTCCAAAGCTCTGTGTTATGTTAGTGGAGCTGTCTGCAGAGGGTTCTGTGTCCCCCGTGCAAGACTACGGGCTCGTGGAGGGCAAGAGCATCAAGGGCATCTCCAGCCTGTGTGCCTTGTGCTACTGGATGTCTGCTTTCTGAACTGGTGGGAATTGCAGAGGCTCTAAAAAACCACTTCTTTAGTTAAAAATGTCCCTTTTCAATGTAGTACTAAGTTTAAAACATGGTACCTCCACTGCAGGTCCCCATACTGGATTTCTCCCGTTGAGCAAGTCCTTGCTCTGGTCAGATGACTAAACCAAGAGAAGTCTTTCCTTAGGTCAAGGTCAGAGTAAGTTAAAAGCTATGGAAGCCATACTAGCATACAATTTGGAAAAACACCAGAAAGAAAAAAAAAAAAAAACTATGTGGCTCATTATGTGGCAGGCTTACTCATTTTTAGAAAGGGGAATTCTCAAAAAGCAATCATTTGTCACACTTCTGGAGCAGATTTAAAACATAGCCTGTTTTGTTTCACACCATCTAATTAGATTTCCTAGTACCTCAGGCCCCTGCTTTTAACACTCAGCAGCTTACTTAGAGCCCTGCACCTTAGGGGGAGAGAGCCTGTCCCCGGGAGGTGGGGCATCTGTAAGACCACAGAGAGGTTGCCACTGCTAGGTACATGCCCCTGCGTTTGAATTCTCCTTGATGCCCTTTTTCTAAAAGTGTAGCCCAGCCAGAGATAGCATTTTCCTTCTCTGATATGAGGCTGGCTCAGCTCTGGGGAATCAATTCCCTTCTTTGAATTGTCTCTTCACGGAACATTCCGGAACCTTTGACTCATTAAAATCACACACTAATAAATATGTCAAGCACACTGTACTCCTGTCAGGCTGTGTTAAGCCATGTCTACTGGGAAGGTACATGGTGCCCTGTTTTGTGCAGACGTTACCTGAAATGATTTTTGTAAAAGTAATGTTTTTGTGAGGAGTGAATCACTGGGTTTCACAAACTTAAATGGAAAGTGAAGATGTCGTATAGTCTCCCTTGCTGTGACTTCAGCACCAGCACTGGGCTCCTGTGGGTGCTCCTGTGGGTCCTCGCATGGATTCCTTTGCTTTGTAAGCACCCTTCCCTGAGCAGCTTTCTTCCTTCCTTGAATGTGGACAGACAACTATTGGCCAGTTTATGTAAAAGTTTGTAGCTCTGTCTCAGATCCTGGAATACTGGTAGAGAACTTGACATGTGTCTGTTGAGTGACTTAATGAAATTTTAGCACTGTGTATAGAAGATAACAGAGGAAGAAGTTCTCTGAGGAAGCTTTGTTCTTTTTGCTGAGGCCGAAGCTCCCAGAAGCACATCTGAGAGGCAGCTGAGAACAGACGGTGGTGTCTGGGGCTCAGTGGGAACCCTCAGATGGGCAGGGACGGATGAGGTGCTGAGCTGCCTGTGCCCGCATTTCCCCCACGAGGGGTAGATCAGTCTTCCGCCTGCTCATTGGTAGGTCACCACCAAGAGACTCTGTTAGTTTCAGAGCAGTTCGTATTTTCACACATCTGGGTGAGGAAAACACTTAGTTTGGCAGAATATTATGCAGTTCATGATACCAGGGATTGTTCCTAAGTTTATGCGTTTGTTTATATCACAAGTTGCTTTGAGTGCAGTTAATAACAAGCCAGCTTCTCAGTTCTTACTATTCTACAGACATTTTCAAAACTCTCACTTACGGTAAATACTTTGGAGTTCTGTTAAATATGTAGGCTCAAGGTTTAAATAACCTTGAGAGAGAATAAGGAGGCTTCCATGTCAACCTGTTGGAAAAGGATTCATTTTGATTTAAGCAGAAAACATCATTCCAAGTGGGCGGTAATGGACCAAATCTACACTTCTCGCTCTTTAACTATTAATTAGTGGAGAAAGAGGTAGTTGGTTTTATTTTGCATGCACTTGGTAACTCTGAATTGTGGCTTTTCTTGCTTAGAAAAATTTGGCATCTAATCTTACTGCGAAAGAGTAAACATCACAAGCTGGGAAATTCACCATTTTCAAATTTTGAGAGATAAAAATAGTCACATCTTATATATTAACTTATTTCTATTTTAGTTAAATTAAAAAATATTTGCATTGACCTCCACACATCTGGTATATGAGGAATTTATAGTTTGTGTCAGATGAGTAGTTTGTGCCTGAAATAAGAGCTCACAGTATGCCAGCCAATCAAAGTAGAGTTAAGTTACGCTATGCTGGGATCATCTAAAGAAATAGAATTATCATTAACAGAAGTATCATTGGGCCCCAAATTTTGGCATTTCGTTTCTTCAGTTTTAAAAATAACAATGATTTGAAAGTGAAGATGCTATTTATTCTAAGATATTTTCCAGCCACATTTAAAATGTGTGTGACGGGTTGAATAATTGATCCTTCTGCTGACCCTAGACCCGAGGAGAGAGTAGGAGAAGGCATGGAGGCCCAAACTCACTGAAAACGTGAAGGGGATGGAAAGAGTGGTTATTGAATGTCAGGTTCACAGCTTGCTCCCAAAAGTCATCACAGAACCAGCTGGAAAACTGGCTAAGACAAAGCATATGATTGGTATGTGGCAGCAGGCCTGGTGTCAGCACGTTCTCTTTGCCCATTGTTTTAAGTTGAGCTCTATTTAGGAAAAGCAAGCTGTCTGCTTCTTCTAGTCACTATTTTATCACCCCTGACACTTTTCTACATTCGTGTTAATGACCTGGCCCCTAAAGTCATTGTAGTTTGCAAACTTTCCTGGGGGGCGGGGCGTATCTGGTTGTGTGCTGTGAGTAGTAGTTTTTATCTTTGAAAGTGGGCTATGGCATCAATCACTGTGGTCTTATTTGAATGAGTTGTGCAAAGTTCACATCAGAAACTTGGTCCTCAGGACCAAACAGTGCCAGGAGGTGGGATATCAGTGGGGGCAGCCCTCTTGCCCACGGTTGCCTTCTCTGGGCAGTTTCACCATAGGGTGATGCAGCAGGAGTACACCCACCACATGTCTGGGCATGCTCTTGGACTTCCCAGAACCCAGAACCATTAAGTCACATGATTCTCTGCTCTTTATAAATGACCCAGTCTGTTATTCTGCTATAACCATAAAAAATGGACCAAGCTAGAAAGTTGGCTCTGAGAAGTGGGGCTGTTTCCATAACAAATAACTGAAAAGGTAGCTAAATACTGTGCTAGAAGATAGAACAGGATTGAAGTGAATGCTAGAAAAGTCCTGCACTGCAGCAGGGAGACCTCTGGTGAAGGCTCAGGAGAGGAAAGGAACTGACCAGGAAAAATTGGAGACTTTTCAGAGAGTACCTCCAGGGTCCTGCTCACAGTTGTGGTGGAAATATGAACAATGAAGGCCATTCTGATGAGGTTTCACACAGAAATGAGAAATAAGTGTACTGGAACCTGGAGTCAAGGTTTTACTTTTTAAACAGTTGCATAGATCTTGGCAGAAATTTCTATACTGTAGGACTTTGTGGAAGGTAGAATCTAAGAGTAATGTATTTGGTTATCTAATAGAAGAAATTTAACCAAAAGATTGAAGGACCTTTGGCTACTTTTAACCACGTACAGTAAGAGGAAGGAGGAGATAAATTATTTAAAGACAGAGTTTATAATTAAAAAGGAAGCAGAGCAGAAGTCTTTGGAAGAGTACCTCTGCAGAATGAAAATACTTCCCTAGCAGAGAAAAACCATAGGTAGAACTAAGCGACCATTTGCTAAAGAAATTGCCATGGAAAGAAGGAACCATCAGGATAGTCAGAGGGGGACCCCCAGAATCATTTTGGGGAACTTCAAGGCAGCCCCTGCACCACAGCACCAGAGCAGTCCTTGAGGGCAAAATTTCCAAAGCGGGACCCACCAGTTCTCAGCATTTGCTGCCCTGCACAGCCCCAAACCTAGGACACTACCACCTGCCACCCCAGCCATGGCACTAGCAGCCCAGCTGCAGCATAGCCCTCTATGTGGCAAGAGCAATCTGGGAAACTTGTCAGTATCCACATGGCATTGTCTTACTGGTGTGTTGAATGCAAGAGCTGCAGGACCATGGCTGCCTCCATCTCAATTTCAAAGCATGTTGCAGGCAGGGAGCTCAGCACAAAGCCCATGAAAATGTGTTCTATCTGGGTTAGAATATTTCCAGGTTTACATGTTCTCAGGTTCCGATCTACAATAGTAAAAAGAAAGTCTGGGGCCAGAGGGTTAGCTCAGTGGTTCCGGTGCCTGCCTCGCAAGCGCAAGGTCCTGAGTTCTATCCCCAGTAACCAGATACAATGCTGGGCGTGGAGACTCACACCCACCACCAATCAATACCGCATACCACAATGCTGGGTGTGGTGGCTCACGCCTGTCATCCCAACACTCGGGAGGCAGAGGCAGGAGGATTGCTGAGTTCGAGGCTTGCCTGGGCTACATAGTAAGCTCAGAGCCAGCCTGAACTACAAAGCGAGACCCTGTCTCACAAAGGAAAAAAAAAAAAAAGAAAAAAGAAAGTCTGCATATTTAGGATTAAAATCAAGACCGGATAAAGTTCCCTTGGCTTTCCAGACTAGAATTCAGCCAAGAACCCACTCCTGAATTGTGACCCAGAGTAACATATGCTTTTGACTTAAGACAGTTGGGACCCACACCAGCCACATGGCTGAGAAGTCAATTTTAGAAACAACAAATGTCTACTGTAAGAAGAGAGTAAAATTTCTTGGGACAGAATATTTTAAATCCTAAAAATCTGGGGCATTCTTGAAGAAAGATACACCTTTTCCGAATTTCTAGTTTTTGTTGGCATTTAAAATTACATGATTCCTTCTGAAATTGGTATAGTTAAGAAAAAGATGATCTTGTATATAGTCACTAGGCAAATGCAAAATAGCTCCTATTTGAAAATACACAATATTAACTTCAAATTATAAATTTTCAGTTTTACTCGGGTATTATGCCATATATTATCTGCTGGGTCTCTCTCTCACCCTCCCTTCTTTTTTTTTTTTTGAGACAGGGTCTCGCTTTGTAGTTCAGGCTGGCCCTGAGCTCACTATGTAGCCCAGGCAAGCCTCGAACCCAGCAATCTGCCTGCTTCTGCCTCCTGAGTGCTGGGATTATAGGAGTAAGCCACCAGGTTTGGTATTTTGGTATCACCTTGCACTTGCTAGGCAGGTGCTGGAGCCCACTGAGCTAAATCTCCGGCCCGTCACTGTCTCTTTTTGAGCAAATGATCTAATTCTTTCCTCCAGTTGTTGAGTTTTTTGGCCAACACTGGGTTTATAAATTTTACATTAAATGCCATTTTCAGGATCACTTTTCCTTTTGTAGGAGCTGGACAAGACATATCTTAGTACAGTGTCAGTTGACACAAGGCAAACCCATCTTTTGAAATAAAACTATTTAGCTATTAAGTTATAAATGGCTTGAGCCATTGGAAAGATAACTTATTTTCTTCTTTGACCTTAGTAAAAGCAAGAGAGAAATTCCATTTACCTACAGAAAGATGAGAGGCAGTACATGTGTAATATATCTGAGTTCATACTGGTCCTGTTCCCATGTTCCATACTTGCTTACTGTATTATACATCATATAAATAGGCCATGAAATCTGCATAAGAGCCAGTCGGGGGTGGCATGGCCCATAACATGACTGGTTGTAAGTCACATATTTTAAGAGATGGAGCAAGTGTGCCACTGTGATGTACCTCTGAGGCTTTACCATGGTCTATGGATGGGCTCCGCTCTGAGTTACTAGTCCTAATTCTGGAGCACTTCTTCAGTAGTCAATCTTTTGGGTGGCCACAGAATCAGAGGAAGTTTCCATGATTTAAGTGAGGCCCGCTGAGTGAGGCCAGGCTAGAATGTGCTTTCTCGTATCAGAGTCTGGTGACATAGGAACAGAACACATATATTTTCCAACAAAAGAAAGTCCCCATAAGGAAACTTTGGACAAGATCTTTCCCATACCATTGCACTTTGGGATGAGTATCTTTCTCCTCTGTTAAATTTGCTGCTGGTGCTGAATTCTTATCTAGGCCAACTTTACAATCAGATGAAAATAGTATGTTTGTTTTTTTTTTTTTAACCCCAATTTACCCAGAGTGCTTTCTCCTCTATATTAAGTTTCTTCCTACTGTTTTCTAGAAGTATTTACATGCTTTTCACTTAAAGGCTTTAAAAAACGTATCTGCTTAAGTACTTGGCTTGAGATGACTTTGTTTTTTAGTAGACTGTTGACATTGTTTATAATAATGTGTGTCTGTTCGACAATTACTCTATAAGTTTGTCATTAAAAATTAAAGTGTTTTTTAAAGATTTGTCTGGAAATATTAGAAAGAAAATAATAAGCAAGCCAAGAGATGTTTTCTGTAAGAACTCTTAAGCCAGTATTCATTAGAAGGCAAAGAATTATTCCTACTCCTTTCATATAGCTTATGCAGGAGCCTCAACATCTTGCCTAGCTGTCCCATCACACTGTGACAAGGTTCGTACACTAAAGAATGGGCAGCACTCTCTCACAGTATGCTTCTCCCTGGGCAAAGTTAGATTTACGTAAAATTTTGGAGTAAGTGAAAAAGAGACATCTTGTCTGATTTTCCCATTTCCCTTCAGAGGCTCATTCCTTGTCTTCTAGTTCACCATCTTCCGCCACTGTCAGTATTGCATCCTTCTCAAAACATCTTGGTTCCAGTATCTTCTGCCAACTTCCTGACTCCTGGAAACAAGCCCTGTCCACTCATTCTGTCCATGTGGGACCTTTGACTTGGAGGCAGAAACTGACTTGGTTATGCTGTGATTGATCAGTGTGCTGATCTCAAGGTTTAGAAGTGCTTACCAAGGCAGGATCAACACTGGGCACTGGACTGGAAAGGCGTTGATCATGGGACTTCCCACTGAAAAGGTCACTTGAGTTAGGAATTCAGAAAATCTAAAACTGGCTTGTCTTCATTTTCTGTTGCAACACCAGTCTGGGTGAATAAATACAGAAGGTTTATTTGGCTTGTGGCTCTGGTCTAAGTAAGGTTCAGAGCCTTCATCTCAGCCAATTTCCGAGTCATTGCAGGAGCTCATGTGGCCACAGACAGGGAGCGTGGAGAGACCAGCCCAACTGACCTTCCTTATACTCTTAAGATATTGCCATAATCCACATTAACCCATTAAGTGCATGCATGGATTGACTTATTCAGAAGAACAAAGCTCCAGCCACTTCTTAAAGGTCCCCACTGTGCCCATCTTTTAATATATTCAGCTGATATTAGAATTTAATTTTAATGTGAGTTTCAGAAAGACAACCCACATTCAAATCATAGGGCTTTAAATTTCAAAGGAGTAAGTAAATCATAGGATATGTCGTCTTGAGGGATCTGTGGGGAAGTTTCTTTAAGCCACGTCAAGTCATACTTAAGGAATTTTGGAAAGATGCAGCCTGTCGCTTTACAGCTTGCTTCTGAGGGATACCTTGTAGGACCAGCTGACTTCAGCACAGACAGAAGCATAAACAAAATATAAGCCAAAAGGTTAAGAGCATGTCATGTATTAAATGCTATGTCTTTGCTTTAGAGTATAAAACTTACATAAGGAAATTTAGTGAGGATAGGAGTATTTCTCTAGCTCAAATTAGTTGGACGAGTAGAAGTTTCATTTTATAGCTCTCATAGTTCAGAAAACAATTTTTCTGTTTTGCTCAATACAAATTCTTTAACCTCATGAATCTAATCAGATGAATTTTTATTTTTATGTAACTTTAAGTTATGGTCAGAACGTTCATGAAATATCAAGCTGGGCTGGGACCTCTGAGGAAACAGAATTGCCCTGTTTATGCGTTGAAATGGCACCGATCATTTTTTAAATTTTCCACCTAGAAATCAAAATTTGTGATACTTTCTAAGTGAGATTAGTATGCTTTAACATTGAGAATCTTAAGTCTAAGTGGAAGCTGTTCCCCACCCTGATGCTGGTTCCCAGCGGGCCCTTCTAGGGGCGTAGCAGGCCCAGGAAGTAGAGCGGGACCAGGGATGGCTGCCTGCTCTCCTTCCTCACCAAGGTATGCGAGGCACGGAATTCTTAAGGTAACGAACACTGTTGAGCAGGCAGATAGACCTGTCAACTCATAAGAGAAACTGACACACAAAATGATGAAGAAACAAAAAAACACATTTATTTGGGCTGCCTGGAGTTACAATTGGAAAACCAGAGATTCAAGAAGTCTCAAATATGTACTGTGGGCTGTTAGAGATTTCAAACAAGGTTTAAAGACAAGACAGATGGAAGAGCAGTGACATCTATTGTTTTTCAAGAATTTAGACTGGCAGAGGCAAGATAGCAACATGTCATCTCTGAGAAGATTTAGGTAGCAGTATACAGAAGGCAGTTCTTAAAGGAGGACAAAAACTAAGAAGTTCTTGGGACTTTACAGATAGTCCTAGTGGTTATCTGTAAAATTAGAATGTTCTCTTTTGATGAATACCGCAGCACAGAGGCTCCAGTTCATGTGAATTCTGGCCTGGTGGGGTTTCACTCTATGGTGAGAAAAGGGTGTTCGTGTGGACAGGGTGTCAGAGGTTCTCTGAAGTGGTGGATGTGACCGAAGCCTGGTCTCTCATGTCCACTTGGCCAGAGATACTGGGGTGCCTCGGTCTGCTTGGCCTCTCATCCTAATGTCCCCCACTGAACAGATGCCTAGGACCATCAAGAGGGCAAGGCAGGGACAGCTGAATGGCAGCCAAGCTTTCAAAACATTTTGTACAAACAGTACCTTTTGTCTATGTTAGTTTCAGGCTTTTAACCTCTTATGTTTATTCTATTTTCAAATTTTTGTAGAAACTAAAGTCACTACAAAAAGAGACTAAAGTCAGAACAAAAAGAGACTAAATGAAAAGGGCAGAATTCACACTTCCTTAGGTTTTTGTGGAAGGCCATAAATACAAACTATGCACACTGAAAATGTGGGCATAGGCTCTTGTTTCGTGTTGAAGCCTAACGTGGAAGTGGCATGGGTGGAAAAAGCCTCCGATTTTTCTTTTTGGAGGTGTGAAGTCCCAGTATGGTTTCACATGAAAACAGTTTTGCATGTCACTACTTTCTTAAGGTAGTAGATAGACAGGGAGGCAGGATATCAACAACCCAATTCTGCCACCATTGCAGAATGGAGGTGAATGTCTTCACTTGAATGAGCAGTTATTTCAGTAGCTCCTTGTATTGTTTTGAGCTTTTGGTTTATTTCTTTCTTCTTGAATATAGGAAGTGCTTTGCCATGTACATGATGTTATTGGTTTTCTGCTCATTTCTGGCCTTTTACCTCTCTTGCATGAGAAAATGAAATGTCAGGAAGAAATGTACTCAGGATTTGATTCCCAGAGCTGTGAGGTCTGAATGCAAATGCAGTAGGAAGTTAAAATTGCAGTACGGTTTTATTTACTATCGTTTTTCCCTTACCAGAGGTCAAATGGGGATATTATTCTATTAGACAAACTATAAAATGGTATGCAGGGCACAGGGGAAAAGAAACCATTGAATCAGATGTGTGGAAGTGTATATGTGGAGGTAATTAACTTCCTTTCAAAGACTATCAGTGGCAGTGATTTTTTTTCAGAGGGCCATCAGCATTCAACTCAAGTGACAGCATACATGGCTTTAGACACAGTGATTTTTATCATCTGTCCATGCAGGTGTTGGCTGCTAGTGAAAAGAGATTTTTTTTCTACCTATTTGAGGAAGATTTTTACAGCTAATTGCCGATGCCTCAATAATATATAGCAAAAATAAAATGTAGTAAGGAGTTTACAAACTGATTAAAGTATTTTAATAGGAAGTCATGAAGATTGTGACTTATCCTTGGCTTCTGGTATTTGACAGAAGGCTGCATGGAAAAAGCTAATTTTAAGAAATAAATTCATAGAGAGATTGCTGACTGGGCCATGTTCAGGAAAGCTAACCTCAGATATTCATCAACAGAGAAGCTACTGCTCTTGGATTTGGTTAAAAAATAATCCCACCCCAAGTTCTTTTTCAGGTAGTGGGTTGTACCATATGCTCAGATTGCTAGAAATCTACTTACGTACATTGTTGGTGTGGTCCTGAGGAGGGAGCTGGGCATGCAGCTCTGAAATCACTTAGAAATGATCTGAGAATGAATGTGTGGAGACAAAGACACAATCTTCAATAACATAACCAAAGGCAGCAGCCCTTCCTGTGGCAGCCTTACCCCTTTAAATGGGAAGCACGTCCCTGAAAGAGAGCACATAATGAAGACTGAGTAATAACTTAGGGAAATGAATGAAAGCCACCGTATTAGCCAGTGACATTGTCACAAAGAGGCGATCTCACAAGAATATTTTTGCCTGCTGTGGTGCTTTTCATGACTCATTTTTAAATACCCCATCTCATTTTTTAATATCTCTGGGTAGGGGCTCTGTATTCTTACCTAGTGATTATTTTGTCGTGTGAAATTAAATGAGTTAAAACATCCTTTTTCTCCTTGTTGTTTATCTTCTGTTTTCTACCATCTGGTATTATTAGTTATTTAGTACTAGCATCAGATTCCCTCCAGTATTAATATTGATAAGACTAATATTCTCTGACCAGAGAAGCTTAATAATAATCTTAACTTAGAATCCAAGAGTGTGTCCAACGGTAAATGTGATCACAATACATTACACATACATACACATGGAAATAATGAGGCAGGTAGAATCTAAATAATCCCAACAAGTCTTTGTCTTATGTTTATCTTTGCTGTTAAACATTAGAAAATAGAGACTTTTCATATCAGAATTAGATCTAGTAACTACCCAAATGAGAAATCACATAAAAATCCATGTATAATGGTTCAATTTCATACTTTATTTTTAACTCAAAATGGGTAATAAAAATCTCTTCTTCATTTACTGCTCCATAAAAGATACTGAGAAAAATAAGTCTGTGTTTTATGAACCTCAGAAATATGTTACAAATTATTCTTCTGGTTCTACAAAAGCAGCCTGGACTCAGAGTGCCATCCAGGATTTGTCATTCAGGTGACTGGACTGTCAAGGTCAAGTGCATGAGTGGAAAAAGACAGCCTTTGCTATATGGTGGCCCATAAACCTTGGAACTGACATAATCAGACTTTAATATTTTTATGGAAAACATGACAAAAGCAGAACACTAGAAACAATGGTATATCCTCCATCAAAGATACACTGTCAACATCTACATCCCTTTTTTGTTTTTCTAGAATTTCCCAAATTCTAAGTAGAGAAAGCATGTTCAAAATATATTTTCTAGTAGATATGTGAGAATTTTTTTTGCTTATAGCTGTTCCTTCTTTACATTCATAAAATCAATCAGTGTTTGTTTGGTGTGCACTATTTTCATCCAAAAGCACTCTTTACTTTTGTGGGTAGAATCTTATGGGCAAGAGGATATAAATAAGGTTTTAAAAGAAAGCAAAAGACAAAGTTGTTAGAAACCAGAAAAAAATGCAAAGGAAAGAATAAATGTGGACTGGATAAAACTATGTCTTATTACTGTTTTCATTGTTGAGACACAATACCTAACATGCACAAGTTAAAGAAGAAAAATTTTAGCTACCCTTTGTAGAGATTTCAGTCCATAGTCAGCTGGCTCCAAAGTGGGGTGACATGGTGCTAACAAGGCAGAGTGAAAACAGTCCATGGTAGGGCAAGGAGGAAGCAGTGAAACAGCAAGCAGCAGCAGCAACAGCTAGTTTCCTTTCCTTTTTATTTCATTTAAGCTACAAGCTATTTATATGATGCCACCTGCACTTAGGGCAGGCCTTCCCATTATCCTTACCCAGAACTATGTTAAAGCGATCAATGCACTGATTTAGTTTGAGTTATCCCTAACCTGTCATCACACACCCTAGGGTCCAGTCAGTTCTACAAAGCCCCACCTGTGAGCTCCTGAGGCCATGGTGGAACATCTAGATAAAACCATAATAGTAGGTGTTACAGTTTTAGATTTGGAAAGAACTGATGTAAGGTGTGATTTGAATAAAGTCTGCAAGAGGTGAAAGATGCAGAATGCTTTGAACAAAGAGAATAGCAAGAGAGGTGCACAGAGGTTCAACTGTTATCGCACTGTTTCTGGATCACATTTCCCTGATGATTACTGATATTAAACATTTTCATATCCTTTTGACTATTTGTATATTCTCTTTTGAGGCATATCTACTCAGGTCATTTAACCCCAGAAACAGTGCCATATCTCACCTCAAAATGACTCTTTTCTAAAAGACCAAAAGTAAAAACTGTGAGTGAAGACACAGAAAAAAGAGAACTATACACTCTTGGTGAGAGTGTAAAGTAGTGTACTCATTGAGGCAAACTGTATGGAGTTTCCCCCAACCCCTAGAAATGGAACTAACATATGAGCCAGTATTCCCACTACCAGGTATGTATCTAAAGAAATTGAAATCATGTGTCAGAGAGATATTTGCATTAAATGTTTGTTGTGGCACTGTTCATAATAGTCCAGGTCTGGAATCAACCTAGAGGTACACATATGGATGTACAGATAAAGAAAATGCAGTAATCTTACCCATAAACAAGAATGAACTGTCATTTGCAGCTACACAAATAGAAGGGGAGCAAAGTGAGTGAAAAAAGCCAGGCATTGAAAGACAAACAGAACATGATCTCACTTACACATGAATGCTAAAAAAATTGATCTCCCCAAAATACACAGTGAAGTAGTAGTTACCAGGTCCTGGAAAGGGGTGGGGGGATGAAACCAGAGAGATGATAGTTAACAGTGCAGATAGGTGCGGGATATAGATAATAGGAAGAATAACTTATAGCATAGGGCAGTGGGTAAGATAACTATGGTTAACAATAATTCATGGAATATTTGAAAATAGCAGAAGGGGTGTTGAATGTTCCCAACACAAAGAAATAATGTTTTGGGTGATAGGTGATAAATCAGGATGATATATCCTGATCTAATATTGAGTTTACATGTTTAAATATCACACTGTACCACCAAAATATCCCCAAGTACATTGTGTCAACTAAAAATAAGTGTCTTCTAGTGTGGTTTACAGGTACCCCTCCTTCTGCTTTGCCTCTCCTCAGACCCCAACTTTAACTGAAACCTTAATTTTCACAATTGTTCATGGAGGAAAAGGATGAGACTCATCTCTTCTTTGAAATGAAGAAAGAAATCCTTTCAAAGATGAGTTATGATCAATTATGACATTCCTACCCCCCTGAAAGAGAATACACTGAGAAATCAAGGACAAAAAGCATTTTAAGTTCTGCTCATTCCTATTCCTCTTCTTGGCTGCACAAGAGGTATCTTTGCCCCTAGACAATTTTGTCTGGTCCCAAAGCATCTTCAGAAGGATTTACATGTTAGTATGAGCCTGGGATCCTGCACAGACATGGGTGAAACCAGTGCTTGTTGAGTAGTTCTGAGATTGAAATCACCTTTTCCTAAAATATTTTGAAGATGCATGTTAGATGCAGGTTGAGTATAATTATCAGAGAATAGAAAAATAAATGTATATTACTGAGATTTGTATCTTTTGTCCTTACAATCCTTTCTATAAATCAGAAGGAACATAACTGCTTGGGAAGCCATGGAGTACCTGGGCTACATCCCCATCCTGAACGCAGCCATTAGAAACTTTTCACAAAAGTTTCTTCCTCTTCATTCATCTTAACAACAGCAGAGCAGTCTTTGTGTTCTGGTCTCTCTTTCACCCTTTCCCTGCTTTGTCTTTTCTCCAGAGCTTGTGACTCACACACACCCATACCTGTACCCTTTGTTCGTTAGTTAACAAACTGTTGTATTTTATTGGAGACAATAGCCTTGAAGCTAGAGCTGTAGAATATGTGACGAGATAGTTTCCTTTCGTGTTTTTTTCAAGTGATTGCTCTCAGCAGTATCAGCTTCTTCAAAGACTGGTAGAAAACTGGCCCTGTCACCCTCTTTCCTTTGTCTCCTTGTGCATCACCTCAGAAAACTCCTTCAAACTCTTTTCCTTGTGTAGACTCTTCAGCTGCATGCAGGCCTATGCCTTACATTGGCTTCCCGGATCTCATTTTAAACTGCATATAGATCATTTCACTAAATCTTGTTCTTATTGAGAGTAGTTTTTTTTCCTGCATTTTAATCTTGCTACCAAGGCAACGTGGAGACGGATTAAGTAATAAATTCTTGGAATGAACAGGACTTTGGAATCGGTGTGTCCTTTAGATGTATCTTCTTCAATCCCCTGACTGCATGATGCTAATATGCAAGACTGAGGACATTCTCTGTTAGCAAATGTCCTAATTAAGTCTTCTTGTGGCCTTCTGAGATAAACCCTGTGAGTAATTCTTTATTTCATGAAGAAGTGTTTATTGGAACATGTATAAATTTGTAATGCTTTCAGCCGCAAGTAGCATTACCTGATGAACCATGGCTTGATGCTTAAGGGTATGTAGGATTCATGTGTAGCCTTCCAGAGGTAGTAAAGAGTCAAGGTTGGACCATGCTCACTACATCAGCTCTTTTTGTTTGTTTGCTTTTTCTTTTCATTTTTCCTCATGTCTGGCATTGCCTTTTGTTTTCATGCCTCTTACCTCAAATCACAGGGTGGCAGCTTTAGGCATCATGCTAAATCACAGGGTGGCAGACAGAAAGAATAAAAATAAGCAGCTGGTGGCCTTCTCCTTTAGGGGCTGTCCCTTTTCTCAGAAAACAATGCCCCCAAAAGAAAGAAGTGCAACTTCAAACCTCTCCTTACATCTTGGTCACAGTATCCAAGATGGGTTTTTATGGTGGAAGGGACATAAGAGAAAAAATACTCCAGCTTGGCTTCTGATTGGCCAGCTGCCAGCATCAGGCAGAGGACACCTAAAACATACCTTGACTTGTGGGACTATATTTTCATATCCATAAAAGAAATGTAGCTTGAGGAGCACAGGTTCTGGAGTAATATTGTCTAAGTTCAAATCAAAGTTCTGTTTCTATCTTCATCTTACCATGAACTTACCTGAAACAAGAAGAATAATGTCACGAGTTATATACAACTAGAATGAATCACCTACTCCTCAATACCTGGCAACTCCCTCACCCTGAGCTCAGCACCTTTACCTGGATACTGATCGATCCCAGAATGCACATAATGGCTACCGCTTTTCCCACTTTTAAGAAAGGTAGCACTTCACAGTTAACTTAAAACTGACTACAAAACTCCTAAGAAAGATGTATAGTCCATACAGAATTTACTTGCCTTCCTTTAGACATTTTAAAACTGATGTGTTCTTTTGTTTAGAAATAAAACACAAGCCTTCTATAATTCTGCATTTGTGGAGACAGCAAGGTGAAAGACTTATTTTGACTATCAGTTCAAGAATGGGAGGCCATTGTCCTTCATCTGAAATGCGTACACACATGCACACACTTATATACATACATGCACATAATTCTTCCAGACAGGTGACTCAATAGAAACGTCAAAAGCAGTACCAGTTATGGCTAGAAAGACAGGCCTTCATGGGGTTCTTGTCAACTGTGAGAGGAAAAAAGACAAAAGCAAGTCGTGATGTTTGAAATCATGTACTCAGTAACTCCCTGATGGTTGAGGAAATTCTGTTGGGTATGATGAGCAACAGGACATAATTTGAAACTCTGAATACCTCATAATGTTCCTGGCAGCTACTACACACGGTACCGTGAGAATGAAAAGTGGGTCACTCTACAGAAAAGCAAGGGGGAGGTGGAGAGCTGCATTGGGACTATGTCTCATGGCAGGCGGGAGGCGCACTCACAGCAGAGGGACCTTCCCCTGAGTCTGCAGAGAGTTACGGGACTAGGAGCTGAATTCACATCAGACCCGGGTCAACTGGGGGAGGCTCAAATGATGACTCTTTGAGCCACTGAAAGGCAGAGAACACGGCTCCTCCAGTTAGACGCTCATGCCTGGGCGCCCTGGAAGTGTGTTCTGCCTGGTGCCCTATGTTCGCCAAATAGGACAAACACTAACGGAAAAGATCACGTCGTACCTGAACCACTCTGTCAGTCTCCTGTAGCTGCCGCCTGTCATGCGCCCAGTGAGTACCCAAGTAAACTGTCAGTGTGGGGAATGAAGTCGAGTATCCCACCACCATTCCAGGTCTGCAGGTGCGAGGTGTGCTGCCTGTAAGCCCTTGTAAGCTGTGTACTAACTGCCCTTCTTCTTTAACTTGGCCTCCAGAAAACCCGCTACGAAACATATGTCAGCATTTTGAAGGAAGGGGGCAAGCAGCTCCTGAGTCACGACGAAAACGAGGCTGCTGGTCTGAAGAAATCACACTCCAGTCCTTCGCTGAACCCAGACTCATCTCCAATCACCGCCAAGGTCAAGCGTAATGTGTCGGAGAGAAAGGACCACCGACCGGAAACACCAAGCATTAAGCAGAAAGTTACTTAGAATCCATTTGAGGCCAGGAAATGCTGGTCATGGAGCAAATTAGGGGTTTTCAAGATCTTTCTGGTAATCCGTGAATATATTAAAAAAAAAAAGTCTGTGACTACATGGTGCATTAGTAACCTTTTATATTGTATATTTTTATTAGTTTCTGTACAGATTGTCTTTGCTCTTGATTTCTTTGCTTTGATGATTTTTTGCAACTTGACAACTAATGCACCTTTTTGTGAGGAGTTAGAGGATCATGAATTCAGAATGAATTCTGTTTCCCTTCTCCAAAGGTTTTCTCTCATTTGCACTCTGCTCAGTTGTTTTATGTATTCTCAAATCAACCATTATACTTTTTAAAGATTAAAAACCTTAATCCATTGTGAAACACTTAACTGGACAAACTTTGTAGTTTAGTAAGTTCTAGCCAGAGTTAACATAAGCTTTTATATGTGAAATCTTGCCCAGTCACGGGGGTGAAGTTGAACACTCACATGTACTTATGTGAGAATTACAGTGCTGGGGATCAAGACGTGCCAACGTGATGTGGCCCTGCGTGAACCTCAGCACTGAGGGTTGAGTTCAGACCCTGCTGGAAGCAGGGAGTGGGTGTGAAGACCCAGGACTAGAGGACTTGGGGAAGAACAGGAAGCTTTGCTTGAAGTATGGATGTCATTCCAGCCAAGCAAGGGAAGGAGGAGATAGAGTCATTTTGCCATTGAGAGCTGAGGACAGATGGAAACCAGGTTAATTTTGTTTTCTGCAGAATAATGGCAATAATCAGCTCTTGGGGCAGCTAGCAAAGATATGTGTTTGGTCTGCAAGAAGTTGTTACCTCACTCCCACGGGGTCTAGACTGGGAACGTGGACTCATCTCTATCGCTGACACTCTCCAACCCAGGAGCAGATTCCTTTTTAAGCTACATATATGAATAGGCATGAGGTCACCTCCTGGTGGTTAGGACTCTGGGGTCTTCCTAACAAAATGTGGAAAATGGAGCTCCTTTTGTTCTTTGCTTGAGCCAGGACAGTACAAGGGAGCAAAACTCAGCTGCAGTTGTTCAGCAGAGGATATTGATTCTTAAGAATAAGTCTGCCAGTGATAGTTTGAGTGGGCTGTGATTGCAAATGGAGGAACCTACTGGTTACATATGCAGAGTTTCTTGGTTTATTCTTATCTCCGTTTCTTTGGTAGCCGCTTCATTCTGTCACTGTTGAGCTGCTCCTAAAAATTCTTCGTCTGTTCTAAATCATTTGTACGTACTCAGAATAGTTCTATTCACCTTCCAGTCATGTGCTATTTCTGTGACAGTCCCTTTGAGATTCAGGGTGAAAAACAGCCTAGTCTTTCCTAGAGGAGGAGAAAGGAGTGAAAGTTCAGTCCCTTGTGACTTAGAATGTTCAGATATCTAAACCTTGAAACTGAATTCCCTAATGCTGTCATCTTCCCAAGCAGCACAACTGCTGTTGTGGGATTATTCTGAACATTGTATTTCCTTCCCTGACTTTTCCTCTGCTTCTGCTGTTTTTTTCATCGAGGGCATGATGACCAAAGAATCCGCTGCTCCGCGTGGCTAGCATGGTCCCAGCGGATGAAAGAAAACCTGCTATAAAACCATGGTGTTTCCAGTTATATATTGTTATGATGTATCACATTTAATTACATGGTTATTTATTAATGTTTACGTCTCTTTTTTTTTTCCTGTCTGTGTTTTTTGGTGTGCAGGAAAGTGTGACACCTCTGTATGGTTTCAGTTGCTTTCTTCCTGGTATTTCTCCACACTTTTGAAAAGCTTACTCTAACCTCTGTATTGTTTAGGTAAAGGCAGTGTCTACATTTATGTTTTAGAACAATGTAACACATTTGTTACCAACAGTTTGGTAGCTTCTTATCAAAGCCAAGATTTCCATTAAACAAGTTGTCTTTCTTATCAGTGTTTGTTTTTGCCTAAATATTTATGCTGGTCGAGGGGCAAGTGAGGTACTTAGACCACATGACCTGTGAGTTTCAGGTACTGAAGAAAAGTTGACATCCCGATCAGCTTGAATGTGTTCACCCACAGCGTGTATCTATGTATATAGAATGTTCATGTATATTTTATTTAAAGTTATAATGTGCATTGAATGGTACCTTGCTGCAGTATTTCTGATGTTTAGAGTAGCCCTGTAATACTCGATTAGCATCAGCACCACCATAGCACTAGTCCTTTGATAGGACTCACTGACGTTAGCTTCTGAGCCCCTGGACTTGCTCATGGAGTCAGATGACCAGGGTATTTTGGAGGCAGCAGTTAAAAACAATGTCAAGCTTCTTTTGTGGGCCAGGAGCCAGTCATCATATGATGCTGTCCATGTCCAGGGGATGGTTCAAAACACCTCTTCCCTGAGGCCTCTGGAAGAATAGTGTCAGCAGTCAGTGTGGATTATGGGCCAAGATGTAGTCCAAGGAAGGAAACAGTCTCTTATTCAACCGGCTTCTGAAAGTCAGGTCCACAGCCAGCTGCTTCTCTGTTGTGATCCTTTCTTCTCAATGGTAGATAATCAAGAGAAAAGGAAGGTTTTTCCTTGCTGTTTCTGGTCTCTTGCACGATTCACGGTACTGAGGAGCTGTTCTCCTCCTGCCCTCCTGAAGGTACTGCCCCCCCCCCCCGCCTCATCCTCACCCCTACCTCAGAGCCCAGGGGCCTTGGGATTTCTCCCCATGTGGGAAATCATCAATCTTCTTCATGCATACACTTTCCACATTAAGTTTTAGTGTAGAAAATCTTGATAACTCATTGAAACACCTGTAACAAACTGACCAAGGAAGACTTGTGTACAGAATGTGTGGTTTTCGCGTGGAGATATCAGGGTCTCGTCAGGAATCAAACTCAGTGACAAGCATGTAGTCTTTCTGGTCCATACACATTTTTTTAACCACTTACCTAAGTCTTAGCATTGTCGAATTAAGCCAAGCAATATTTCTCTTCATTTTAATTATCTCAGTAAAATCAAGAGGTGGGAAAGGACTCTGGCAGCAGCAGTTCCTGGAGGATGTGCAACATCTTCCATCACTCTTGGGTGAGGCACGTCGAAGCCTCTTCTCCTGAAGCAGGCTGGTGCTATCTGCAAGACCCTAGATACTTTTCCAACTGGTGTCCTAGCCTGTGCAGGGACACACAGAAATTAATTCTGGAAGAGAAATTCTGGCTGGCTTTCGGAGACCAGCAAGGTTTGTTTTCCCTTTTGGCCTGACCACTGAACTTCAGAAGTTGGGAAAAGAATCTGCATAACTAACAGAGAAAGAGGACATTTGCTGTCTGATCACCAAGTTCACCAGAGCTTTCAGCTGTCTTTGCCCCTTTGTGATCTAAAGGCCCAGAAGCTGTTCCTAGATGAAGCACAGCCCAGCTTTGCCCTGAACAGTGCCTCTTTTCTGCCTTTTTACCTAATCACTGGCACTGCGCAGAAAACTGATCTTCTAGAAATCGGCCTCTCCCTTGTCTTCTTGCCAAGACCTTTTTGAGTTCAGTTGACTATCCTTGGAAATTGAATTATTTGGGATTTTTCCTTGGGATGATCGCTTATTTCACTTAGCCTCAGTTCACACTAATTTTTTTTACTTAATGTATGTAAGTTCAAATCTCTGTAGATTTAGTTCTTAGCAACTCAGCATAGGTTTTTAGTAGGTCCGTAGCCACCTTCCTCAATTTCAGCAGAGAATGATCCCATTGCTTTTAAAATAAGAAAAATCTTTTTCAGTTGTCAAAACTAGCATTCTAAAAAAGAAAAAAAAACATCTGCTTAAACGGATTAGTGGGTTTTGTGGGCAAATATTCTTCTGGGATTACCTTTCTCCAAAGCTTTCTGTCCTTTTGATCCAGGCTAGGCTGCTGGTCTCTTCCCAGGTCAGCAGATCCCCACCCCCTCCACCAGTCTTTTAACATCTTACACAATCAAATCATACAAAGATTGTGGTTATAACTGCAAAAACAATCCTGTGATCAGTTATCAGTAGAGATATAGAGGTACTTTACCATTGATTTTTTTTGGGGGGGAGCAGTGGGATTCCTTTTCCATCTCTCTTAAAAGAAGCACTGAAGTCCAAGGTCACTCTCCTTTTAAACCTATAGTGTCCAACCTTAGGCAGGCAGCATTCTGCTTAGGACAGTAATCGGGCCATTGCATGCAGAGAGAATGTCTTCAGAGAATGTCAGTAAATACTTGAATCTGCATGACAGTTTGTTGGCTTGAATGCAACAGCAAGAAAATATGGTAAGTTAATTGTGTATACAATAGGTTTCCTTAGGACTCTTGGTTCAGTCTTGGTAATTTATGTGTGTGTCTGTTGTATTGTAGGCTTTTGGAAACATTCATACAGGCAGTATGTCAGACATCAAGAACAATGTTTTCTGTCATGTGCCAACATTGTACTTGTGGGTATTTATAGCTATATGTATGTATGTGCATCAATGTGTAGATTGTGTATCAATGTATGGTATGTTATGTCAAAATTATTGTTCTTAATAACCAGTGTAATAGGAAAAGTAAGTAAAAAACCTCATAGGACTGATTATATAATGCAGTTGTTGAGAGTACATATAGTGGTATTGTTTTATTCAACTTAAATTCAAATGATATTTTGATTAACTTTTAATAAGACTTTGTGGTAGGAAATTCCATCTTTGAGGTATGAATCACCAGGGCAAAAGTGACTTGGAACTAAAGTGTGTGAATTTATTGAAGCATACAGTCTGCAATATCAAGGGGGTAGCTCCTTATAATCTTGGAAATACAGAAAGGAAGGGGGGAAGGGCAATCTGTGCAGTTTTAGGAACTTTAGTATTCAGAGCACTTAAGCATAAAGTCGAACTGACAATTGTGGGCTTATTACAAAATGTGATGCTTACAGCTCACATTCTTTATTGTTGTAATTAGTCCAGAACACATAGCTTTCAGAAGAGTTAAATAAGTACCCATCATGTAAGTTATGTATCTATGTATATTTTACAGTAGCTCAAACCACTCTCCTGGTGCCGCACCTTGACCTTCTTTAAAGTGTATCACAAATGCTACAGTCTATCAGGGCATCCTGAGATGGATACTGTATACTAGGTTTGCAGCTGCACAGATAAGCAGCTGACATCATAGGTAAAAGGACTCTGGGACCAGGTTAAAATTTTATTTAATATTTTTATACTTCAGTCTCTTTTTCCTGCCTCTCCCCAAAGAAGAGCCACTGGCCTTAGTTGTTTGACTTTATTGCTTATATTATAGAGTGTAAATACATAACTAGAAACTAAAATTTTATTAACCAGCATGTTTGGTGTATTTAAAGCAGCGACTGAATGTGTTTGGGTGTGTGGTTGAGTGCAGGGTCTTCCGTTCGAACACGCTGCCTCATGTCTTTGTATCTGATTCAGAGAACTGCAACTGTGGGGCGGAGTCTAGTCTTCAGCTCCAGTCTGCAGTAGCGTCTTAGTAGTTACACTTAGTTTGTTTGTTTTTGTTTTTAATTAACTCTACAGTCTCAAACTATTTTTGCAGATAGATATCATATTTCCTGATTTATTGTTGACGTGACGGGACTGGCTCTGTGGGCAATCAGCAGGGTCCTGGTTCTGCAAGAATATTTCCTTCTGAGAATTATTTGTGATTTGCAAAGAAAAAAAATCCATGCCTTTTGATTCAGAAATCATATAGCAAAGAGTAGTGGAAACAAAAATTTTATTTTGGGCCTTAGTCATTTGAGGTGTTTGGATTTTACTATAAAGCCATGAAGGCTATAAAGCCAAGTAACCATTTGACATGGATAATAATATCCACTTTAGAAAGAGTATATATGCACAGAGATTTTTAATGCCATTAAAATGCTTTTTTGAAGCTATAGAAATGAGAGAAACTAGACCAAATTGAAGTGGAGGGGTGAGTAGGCTGCCTGCCATTTGGGATAAGCCGTGAATGTGTTCAGTCCTTTTCTCCTAAGAAATTCAGAACCAGTGAACTGGTCCCTTAAACATGTAGGGAGAGAGGTGATGCGTCTGGTCCTCTCCTGCGCCCACTGGCCTGCACGCATGTGCACAGTGAGTGTTTTAGATGATAAAAAGGGCCAGAGTATTATAAAGTAGTGATGAGCAAATGGGGAGGAACTATGTCACAGATGTTTTCTAAGGATCAGGGAGAAATTTAGGCTCTATTGTCTGACTCTTGAATGAGATGTAGTGCGTCGTTAATAAGGAAGTAGGAGGGTCCCTTCCACGTCCTTCCTGGTGCACACCACTTGAAGGTGTTCTTGTAATTCACGAGCAGCAGCTCCCTGGCATCTCTCAGTGCCTCGGGAACATAGGGCAAGAGCCAGAAAACGTGGGCACCACCTTCCAAGGTACCCAGACCACTGGCTGTGCCAGGACCACTGTGGCCAAGCCAGGAAGCACTTCCCACGGAAGTGCATACATGCTTGAGAGATCGCACTGAAGGCTGGTGGGTAGAGGAGCCCTTGGCCATCAGCAAGGACAGTGAAGAGAGAAGAGAGAGAACCTTGTGAAAATAGCATTTCCCTTTGCAGGGCAGAGAGCTCAGCTCTCCCTGGTAGTATTATAAAATAAGCACCTTAACTTCAGTTTCTGAAAAGGTTGGTTAAGGGAGAGAGTTTTGAAGTGTTGCCAGCTATTTTCCCTTAATCTCCAAGTTCCACCGCGTTTAGGAGAGTCCCAGGCACAGGGCTCGGTGAAGGACCGCAATGCAGGTCTGAGGCTTAGGGCTGCGCACATGCTCCCTCTCCGGAGCTTCTCCCCGGCCTTCTGCTCCACTTGGGCTTCTCCTGAGCAGCACATCTTGGGTTTCAAATGTGTCAGGGATCCACCGTCCCAGTGGGTTGACCCTACTGAAGTGAGACACTCTGAGCATGACCGAGTCACTCGGGTTGGTACATGAAAATGGTAATGAAAAGATCCTCGCCTGAGGCAAAGGTCACCTATCTTGCCTTTGCACAAAAAAAACCTGCACCTGGAACTCTAGCCAGGGTCAGATGGTATCTTTGACTTTTTACCCAGATTTCCAGAAATGAACAGCGTTTCATTTCCATGGAGAGGGTCAGAAACATAAACCTACCCAGCCAGCCTGCTCTGTGCAGATGAGAGCGGGTGGGTAAAGGCCTGCATGCCTCCCTGCACCCTCTTCTACCTCAAATCAGAGAAGCCCATTTCTAGAACAGAACTTTACACAAGTGGAGAACCCATATTGTCAGCCTTGGTTACCCTGGGACATGTGAAAGGGTGGTGATTTGTATCTTCTGCTATCAAACAAGACTGTAACTTTTCCAACCTATTTATTAACTGGATTATTTTCACTGTGGCTCAAACTAATTGACAGTGTGAAACATTCCTTTACCTTCAGAATTTTCTCCTGCAATCATTTCGTTTCATTGCAGTCCTGGTGCCATATGGCCCCTGCAAATTGTGAGAGTAATTAGTGACAAAATAGCAGCCTACTTCTTTTTAGTGGCCAAACTGTCAGCATTAGCAGACTTGGGTAAGGTAAGCTAGTGGTACCGTATTATGTACTAGAAACCTGTTCCTCACTATCAGCTACCAGATTCAAGAAATGCCATCTAAAGAATCATGGCATTTATGGTGTTCTTCTTTCGAATGGAACAGTAATTTATGTGGATATTGTTAAAGTATTTAAAGACTATTTTGAAAATTAAGTTTACATTTTCCAATTGCTTTATTTTTATTAAAATAGTTGTATATAAATATTACCCTATTTCACTGTTACTAAAATAAATCTAAGCCTTGTAGACAAGTGGGTCACCTGATGTGTATAGAAGCTGTGATATATATAGTACATTTCTTTATTATGTAAATGTTCATGAATATAACTGTTCTTGTGTTTTTCTAAGTTGGGGGTATTTTGTTGTTTGATGACAACAATTATTGCATTTAAAATGGTTTTTATGTAATAGAAATCATGCAAAATAGTGAAGGATTTAAAATATGTATATGGTATATGTTCAATGTACAAACTTTAGAAAGAAATAAACCCAACAGATTTCAATCGTTTAGGGCAGTGTTTTGTTTTTTGCTTAAATACATAACACAACACCCTAACCCCCTCCAAGAAAAGGCAACCAGGAGACCAAATGTGAAAGGTCTGGCCACTGTGCCTGAAGGAGGTGAGGAAGTTAGCTCGGGGGCAATGACTTGGCTCCTGGACTCCTGTGAAGATTTACCATGTTGGTAGGTACTAGGAGCGACTTCAGAGGCTGGTTGTCCTAATGAGGAGGGAGGCTTTGAGCAGAGGAAAAACAAATGAATTTCAAGAATCATTGTTTTCCCTTTACTTCTCATCAAAGCAAGACCAGGGCATTAATTACTGTTCTACAGTGTAGACACTGACCTCCAGACCACAGCTGTACTGTGGCTGGTGTGGACCCTCGTGTTCTCTTCGTGGAACTAATGTTAAATAAGGACCTGTTGATTTGGGAAATGACAAATAAAATTCCACCCAAACATCTGAATACTGGAGAAGATGTCCGGGTTTGGGGGTCTGCTTTTTGTTTGTCTTTGCAGTGGTAGGAATTGAACTCAGAGTCTCGTGCATAGAAGACAAATGCCCTCCCACTGAATTCTCCCCTACCGTGGGATTGGCTTTTTGAAATGACATCTCTGATAATGTCCTCTTAAACATAAATGAAGGTGGTGCCTGGCAGAAGTGAAAACTGTGATATATAAATCTGAGAAATAAAATTTCTGTAGGATGTAAACCCTTCCATACCCTTTGGCTTCTTTTTCTTTATCTTTTTTTTTTTTTGAGACAGGGTCTCACTTGTAGCTCAGGCTGGCCCTCAGCTCACCATGTAACCCAGGCAAGCCTCGAACTCAGCAATCCTCCTGCCACTGCCTCCCAAATAGTGGGATTACAGGCTAAGCCATCATGCCCGGCCCCCTTAGCTCTCTGTCTGGAACGTGAAACTCACACATGAATCCCTCATTACCCAGCTGCCTGTCCTCAGACTAGTTCGGTGCATCATGTCACATTCTAATATTATCAGGACAGAGGGACCACAGGGGTCCTTCTTAAAGATGAACAGTCCTATGAGGCAACTAAAACCCAGGGCCATTTAAGATACAAGGAATCAACCAACAAGTTGAATTGTCTCTTTTCTAGATTGATTCTGTTGGACAGCACTGGGAGATTCACCAGTGAGACTGCTGAGTCATCGTCGGTGTTCCTGAAAAATTGTTTCAACCAAAAATGAAATCAACTCGGTGGAGAACAAGGACAATAACATTTATTCGCTGTTAACAGGGATGTAATGCAGATGCAGAAAAACACAAATTCAAGCAGTTTTAAAAATGGGCTCCCAGATTTTACAAAATGGTGGCTGTATCCATGACTTTAAACCACAGAGAGGTTGGAAATGACTTCATGTGTTAAGGATGTTGCACAAGCTCAATTTGTATCTGGAGGTAGGTGTGTCCCCAGCCTGGGTCATGAGCATTTGAGATCTGATTAACATTTGAAGGGCTCCAAAACTATGCTAATCCATTTTACTTTTCCTTGACAGTGCCAGACACAGAAACTACTTGAGACAGGAATATATTAAAAAAACAAACAAACAAAGAAGACTGCCTTTACTGTGGACCTTGGGCTTGATATTCATATTGAGCTTTTTTTTTTTTTTTTTGAGACAGGGTCTCGCTTTGTAGTTTAGGCTGGCCCTGAGCTCACTATGTACCCTAGGCAAGCCTTGAACTCAGCAATCCTCCTGCCTCTGCCTTCCAAGTGCTGGGATTACAGGCATGAGCCACCAAGCCCAGCCATTTTGAGCATTTTTAAAGAGTGAAGAGGAAAGGAAGCAGCAATTATCAGAAGCTAGTAAGTGTTTCTAGAAAGAGACATTTCAGACTCCATTTGTTTCCTATTTTTGTAAAACTAACTGGTAGGTGGACAAAAAGCAGCAGAAAAGCTATACTGGCCTTACCAAGGGACTTGGCATGGTCTTTGGTCCAGTCTGTCTGTGTAAAATGAAGAGAATATGGCCCGGATGTCCCTGCAGTAGGTGGGCGTGTAGCCGCTTGAGCAGCACTAATTAGAGGATACACAGAAACCTGGAGGAGCAGTCCCAGCGTCCTGCTGTAGAGCTTGCCTTTGGCCCCATCTGTTCAACATTTTAATTAATAATGACAGAAGCTACAGAAGGCGAGTTTATGAAAAATGGCTGTGTCACAAAGCCAGGAGAGAGTGACTATACTAAATAGCAGAATCGGGATTCAGAAAATATCTCATGAAGCAAAGAAATGAGAGAAATTAACAGGATAAGATGGAAGAGGTTGTAACACCTCACTCTCCAGATTAAAAAATGACTAGACCAGATCTAGGGAGGGTCTTGAGCCTGTAGCATGGCCCGCATAGGGGAAAGAAGGCCTCCGACTCCCCAGTGAACCCTGAGAGTCAACAGGATGATCCAGACACCAAGGGCGCCGGTCCGTCTCAAGCCACACGTTGCATTTCTAAAGCGAGGCGGTGAGTTGCAACAAGTGACAGCAATGAGACTAACCCTGGAGAAGTCGTGACTTGGCATCTTCACAAATTAGAATGCAAAATTACAGGCCAGGACAGCAATGTATGAACGATGAAATAAGATGCACATAGGAAATGTATGAACTGGCAATGATGAGTCCATGATGGAGCTAGCAAAGACCACTTGGAAATGTTTTAATGTGTCTCACTCAGGAAGGAGATTAGAACCCCCGCGTACCAGTGTAAGAAAGTTCAAGTTGGATTGATGAGTGGAACCTCCAAGAAATAAAAGTAGCTCAAAGGAGGGTTTTCCAGAATTAAGGGTGGTGAGTAGCTGAATTAGTGTGATGATGACTGATACCAGCAAACTTACTTACCGAGACCTTACGTGCCTGACACTCTACTAAACCCTGGGCATGGATTCTATTTTTACATGATATTTTGCATAATTCCATGGTGCCATCCTTTTATTTTCTCAATTTTAGATGGAAGGAAAACTCGCAGCAAGCTGTCTGTCGTCAGAGGTCCTGCATCACAGCTTCTATTTTGAGCCACAGAAGCCAGAGATCTGACCACTGCTTTTCTTGTAAACCTAAGATCTGAGGACCAGTGACTACATTCATAGGCATTTGGGTCACTTTCCTGTCACTGGGACAGAATATTCAACACCTACAATTTAAAGGAGAAGCGGTTTATGTTGGTTCAGTTTCCAGAGGGTTCAGTCCATCATTGGCTGGAGATAGGGCAGCACCTGGGTGGTAGAAAGGCATATGGTGGAAAGGGAAGAATGGCAGACAGACCCACCAAGGGGTACAGCGCACCCAGGATCCAGTGGCCTCCAAACACATGAGGCTTTGGGGGGACAGTTTTGGATCTAAACCATAACAGGAGTCAGAAGGTATGTGTGTTTTTCAGGAGGAACTGGCAATAACAATAACTCCTTTCATTCCACATTAGAGTCACGTGGATTAAATTTTTAAAAAGTACAGGGCCAGAGATTTAGCTCAGTGGTTCCAGCACCTGCCTCACAAGCACAAGGTCCTGGGTTCTATCCCCAGTAACCACATACAATGCTGGGCATGGTGACTCATGCCCACCAGCAATCAATACCACACACCACAGTGTTGAGCATGGTGGCTCACACCTGTAATCGCAACACTCAGGAGGCAGAGACAGGAGGATTGCTGAGTTTGAGGCTTGCCTGGGCTACATAGTGAGCTCAGGGCCAGCCTGAACTGCAAAGTGAGACCCTGTCTCAAAAAAAAAAAAGTACAGTCAGTGCCTGGGTCCCACCCAAGAAATTCTGCAGTGCAATCTGAGGTGTTTGGAATCTGCAAAGCTTCCTGTGTGATTCCAATTGCAGCCAGGCTTGAAAACCATTTGCTTTAAGCATGGCGATATCACCTGCTCCTATCAGATCCCCCAGGGGCTGGTGGAACCGGGAGGGTCTCAGGCCTCTTCCGAAATGCAGGGGCTCAAAGACCACACGGTCCCCAAATCCCCAGGGGGCTGGTGCTGCTTCCAGAAGGTGTTCCCTGAAGCCACAGAAGCAGCATCTCTGAGAGCACCTCAGAATCGCAGAGTCAGGCCCAAACCTATTGAGGCCCCCTGGAGAGGGGCCCTCTGTATGGTACCGACGTCCATGCAGACAGAACCAGGGCTTTGCAGTGACTCGCAGGGCTATAGAATACCCTGTACTCCCAAAGGCTACTGGGCGTTTCCTGTCACTGCTGTCCCAGAGGAACGGCTGCCCAGTATCACTTGCACCTGTCCTGGTGACAGAGAGACCAGACCATCCCTGTGGTGAGATGAGATAGAGCTGCAGCAGCTCTTCTGATGTAACCAGAGGACTCCCTGGCCAGCAGAAGTGAGGGGCAGGTCCCAACTCACCCTTGTCAACCCCGGACAGGGGCCCAGGTGTGTGTGTGTGTGTGTGTGTGTGTGCGTGTGCATGCGTGCGCATGCGTATGTGTGTTTAAAAGAGAGAGACAGAGACTGAAGACGAAATCCAGAGCCTTCTCACTAAACTAAATCCTCAGCTTGCTCTTATTTTGAGACAGGCTCATGCTAAAGTCGTTAAGTTGTTCGGGAATGAGCTTGGTCATGCAATCTTCTTGCCTCAGCCTTCCAAAATGCTAGGGCTACAGGTGTGGCCTATCACATCCCTTCTCAGCTCTCCCTTATATAGCTAGGCCATGCTCCCAGACCTCCCCCGATACCCCCAGGCACTTGGCTCAGGCAAGGCCCCCCGGAAATGGTTCCTTCCTTCCAATCCATGTTCTTCCACCCCACCTTTCTTGGCTCCCTCTCCTAGCTGGAGTTGGTTCTCTCCTGAACCTGTGGGCCTCATCCAGTCACACTGCCGAGTCGCCGGAGAGATGGTCCGGCATGCAGGGGAGTCTGCACTGCTCTTGGGCATGATTTTCAGTAATAACACCATGATGAAGTGCGGTATGCAGGACTACATTTGAATTTAGATGAACAGTGATTTAGCGTATATGCCGCATGATATATGGAGCAAACACACTAATGCTGTTTATCTGAAATTTAACTAACCATCCTCCAATTTATTTTACCACCCTTCCCTGGAGGTTAGCCAGGCTCGCATGTCCTCATGAATTACCCGTTCTCCTTTCTCCCATCACAGAGGGAATCCTGGTCATACCTTTGGGATAATCAGACTTAGGGCTCCTCATTCAGCTTGTCCTAAGTTCTTATTCAAACACAGAAGGGGTTAAAAGGCAACAATAAAAATAAAATCATCCTGTGGCCTCAAACACAGTTGTTGTGGTGACAAATACGTTGTCCTCTAGGCAGATCTACAGAGAAAGTGAAATTATAATTTGTATTTAATTTGAATATTACTCCAGTTTTGAAGGGTAGAAACTGTATCTCTTTCAACTGAGTACAAAGTACATCGCAGACCAGGCACCCCCCCCACACACATAGCTGTTCATGTATGTTGCATGGACTCAAAATAAGAGGGTTTGGTGATGCAGGGCTGTGTCCTTCCCTGAAGATTATTAGCAGACGTTTGCCTCGAGCATAGAAGTCACATGCCTATTAGTCAGGATGATCTTGGCCTGTGGCAGCCATAGTCTGTGCTTAGCCTCCCTGCAACTTCTGACTGACAGCATATCAGCAGCACAACAGGGAAGAAGGATTCGAGAGCCTGGACGAGCCACCTTTCTCTCCTGGCTCTGCCACTCACTGGTGGGGGGACCTCGGTTACCATGTAGTCCCATACCTAGTTCCTCACTTAGCATGTGAAGAGTGAATAATGAACACACAGAGGTGTTATGAGACTGAGGTGACAGTGTAGGAACAAGCTGGCCTCTGTGAGCCAGAGCGTCAGAAGGCAACATGGCGAAGGACTGCACTTTGTCCTACTGAAGGGAAAGCCTGGAGGAGGCTCTCAGAAGAAAAGTCCCTTCTAGGCCACTCCTGCTCCCCTTCCTGCCCCAAGGAGAGAAATTTGTCTTCTTTTTTCCCCAAGACAGTCATAGAAACTAGAATCCTCTCCCCACAAGCCAACCATGTACTCAGAATACTGTAGCCTCTCTGAGCCTCCTGTGTGGAAGTGAGACATAAACCCCTCAACACAGAAGAAGTCTTGTCCTGTGTTCAGGAGGAAGGATTGTGAAACGTAGAGACCATGAAAACTGAGGCCTTGCAGGTCTCTCTTCTTACTCGGTGAGCAGACAAGTCTCATTTCCACACCCCAGCCTCACTACATTATATCCTCCCCAGCAATGTATGATGCTTTCAGCTTTTCTGCATCTTTCCAGCACTTGTTGTTTTATCTGATTTCTGATTATAGGTGTGAAGCATTATTTCATTGTGGTTTTGATTTACATTTCTTTATGTATAAGTCTTGAACATTGGTTCATGTGTTTATTGACCATTCATGTGATTTCTTTGGAGAAGTTTCTATTGAAATATTTTGCCTATTTTTGTTGTTGTGGTGGTATATTTGCAGAGATTTTATTTATTTTAGATATCTTTATCTAATATGTAATTTGTGAAAATATCTTTCCTTTCATTTAATCCCATTCTATAGATTTTTTTTTGTTGTTGTTTTTTGTTTTTTGATACAGGGTCTCACTTTGTAGTTCAGGCTGGCTCTGAGCTCACTATGTAGCCCAGGCAAGCCTTGAACTCAGCAATCCTCCTGTCTCTGCCTCCCGATTGCTGGGATTATAGGGGTGTGCCACCATGCCCAGCATTATAGATAGTTTTGATGTCTCTGACATGTGAGGAACAGTTTGCCTGAATGTAAGAATCTTTGGCTCATGTTTTCCTGAGTTTTAAAGTAACTGCTTTAGTTTTGTTTTTCTTAGTCATTTTGTTTTCCTTAGTATGTTGCTGTCAAGAATTTTCATGCCAAATTTACTTCCTTTCCTTCATAATATATTGAACTTTAACCATGAGAACTACGAGATGTTTTTCTTTAGGTCTGGTTGTTTACTGACACAGATCTCACAGATGGCTATTCTGGTTCAATATTTCCAGGCCCATAATGAGTTCTTTCAATTTGTTCTGTTACTTTCTTTATTTTGAAGACATGTTCTTGTGATGCAGTTTTAATTCTTAATGTTTCCCTTTCTTTTTCTGTTTTCTGAAATTTCAACAGTATGTATGTTAGGTCTTCTTTGCTGATTTCCTACATCTCTCTCTTCCTGATTCCTTTTCCTCTACTTTATTTCAGTTTTGTCTACATTTAATTCTCTTTGTACTATCCTTTTATTTCCATCAGTATTTTCCATTATACCCCTTATAACCTTAGCTTAACTTTTTTTTTTTTTTTTAGACAGGGTCTCGCTTTGTAGTTCAGGCCGACTCTGAGCTCATTATGTAGCCCAGGCAAGCCTCAAACTCAGTAATCCTCCTGCCTCTGCCTCCCGAGTGCTGGGATGACAGGCGTGAGCCACCATGCCCGGCACTGTCTATAGTCTCTGATTTTTTTACTTCTGCATGAAGCTAAAGTTATCTTGACTTATTTGAGATATTTCTTTTCTGATATTATGCAAATGAAAGTTTTAGTACTCTTTTCTGCTATAATGAAAAATATGCATGAAGATTTCTAACAGTAGTTGTAATGGACCTTCTTTATGACTTGAAGGTTTTCTTAGGATGTAAAGATGCATTCCATTTCAGCCTGCTGCTGTCATCCCATCGGATCCAGAAAGGATAGTTCTGTACCTCAAATCCTTTCTTTTATGGTGAAAATGAGAGCATCTCCCAGTGTTATTTTCCAGGTCAAATGAGATGATTCATATAGAATACCTAGCGATCGTTAACTGTGTGGTGTGTGGTGACCACTAGTGGTAGCTATTCATGAGACTGTCTCCATGCTAGATACCATGAAAGTCTCTGGGAGCAGGGTCTCAACTTTAACTCGACACATTGCATCTTTGCTGTCTATATGTTGACATGTTCTACTTCCCAATTCAAGTTTGACAAACAGCCATTTTTACCATTTTTAAAAATCTTTTTCTTAATACTCCAATATTTTCCCAGGGAGAATGAATACTTCTTTTAAAGCAATTAATCATAGAAGCAGATGGAGTAATACTGGAGCCACAGACCTTGTGGGGCCCAGCCGAGGGCTGGGAGGGGAGCATCGCCTTCTCACCCTACCCCGGCTGCCTGCATGTGGTTGCTGTGCCAGGTGGTGTTTTATGAGACTCACTTTCCTCAAACTGAGCTCCTTCTCTGTTCTTCCCCTTCGCGTTCCTCCTCTGCCTTCTCCTGATGTCTCGCTGCTGTCTCATACCCTCTCTTCCCATCGCCACCATCTGCCCTCTCTTGCACTCTCAGCCATAAATAGGTGATTGCTCTACAAGGTGTCCCTGAAGCTGAAAAATTCCATTTAAAACATCCTTCTTCTCAGATGGGAGCTAACTTAAGTTCTGAGATTTAGTCCCCACTTCTATTTTTAGCTGCCCTCACTTAGCTGCAATCTTAGGCATGTATCACATGCATACGATGGCTAAATAAGTCATTTAGGGTCGGGCAATGAGAGAGAAGTTGTCTTGTGGAGCTCAAGAGTTAAAACAACACTGCTTTTTATACCACTGCTCAAGAAATGACATATACCATGTAAGGGGTGACTCCGACAACTCCGAAGTAAAGAACATGTGGAAGTTACTCCAGTCAGCTGTCTTGTGTGTGTACTTCCTCAGTTCTTGACCATGTAGAGTTCTTGGGCAACGTGGAGGCTGAAGAACTGTCCCCAAAGGGATACCTGTGAGTGATGCCTTGTATGGCAAATGAGACTTTCTAGAGGTGATGATCTGGAGATAGTCCTGGTTCAGCTAAAAGGGCCCACTGTAAAAACAGGGTCCCTCCCCAGAGAGAGGCAGGCAGTCCAAAAGGAAGGAGGGAGATGTGATGGCAGAAGCAGAGCCTGGAGTAAGTCAGAAATGGAACACAACCCAAGGAAGGGCAAGACTCTGACTCCAGAAGCTCAAAAGCCAGGCAACATTTTTTCCTCCAATAGCAAAAGTTAGCCTTTTAACTTTAGCCCATTCTCTGATCTTTAAGCCATTACAACTGCTAATTCCTCAACTTTATCTCATTGAAATTAGCTTTGGGTTTCTTGCTTCAGAACTGCAAATGAATAAATGTATGTGAATTTTTTTCTCAGTACTTGAGATCAAACCTAGGGACTGGTGCACACTAGGTAAGTGCTGTACCAGTGAGCTACATCCTCAGCCCTCCTTTATGTTGTTTGAAGCCACAACATTTATGATTTATTACATCACCGATAGGAAATTGCTAACGATTCAAAAAATTGCACCTGATATTTAATACCAGAAGAATTAAGGGATTTCCTGAGACTCATAGGGAGAGTTCCAAAGTAGTGGTTAACACTAGGGTGACCACATATATCAGTTAGATTTTAATGCATAACAACCAAGATATTAGGGATTTAAAAATGATAAAAATTTATTTAGCAAACAATACTTCTGTGTGTATTTTATATGAAAATACATTTTATAAGTAATACAATATAATATAAATGTAACAGTTTCTAGAGATCCAACTGAAGTTTTCCATATAATTATACATGTATAAAATTTACCTCCAGGACTTTGAACCTTGTTACAGATTTCTGTCGCCCAGCACAGTGGGGAATCTGGCCTCCTTTTCTAATCCTGCCAAGCCTTCCAAAGCTTATTTCAAAAGCTTATTTTATAACTTGGTTTATAAAAAGCTCTATTTTTTCCTTCAAATAATACAGTATTTTTAAAACAGAATTTCTCCATCAATTTTAGAACCTTTGTAGTCATAAACTAGGGTGTTTGGGAACTTATTTGAAAACCTAGCAATCCTAATACACATGTGATAGCTTTTGAATGCAGCCCAATAGGCAAGCCAGTGGGTGTTTTATCTGTTCTTGCACAGAACGTTCTGCAGAGAGTAGCTGATTTGCCTGGTTTCACCACTTGCATTTTCACATTCCAGACCGCATCTTCAGAGAGCATTCAGTTTCCCCTTGATTAAATTTAAAGTCTTCAGCTCAGTTCAGAATCCCTGTAGACCCGGGCCCTTAGCTACGTGTCCAGCCTTCTCCTTGGGCTTGCACAGCACAGTCTCCCAGCTTTCTTTCTCTCCTGGCTTTCTTTGCCCCCTTTACATTGAGCAAAGTGTACACAGGCTTGTCCCACCCATTCTCCAAACTCTTAGCTTTGTATCTGTTTTTTTTTTTTTTTCTTCTTCTTATATGGAAGACTAAACTGAGGAACCAGGGCCTTCACAGTGAGCTACGCTCTGGCCCTTTTTACTTTATTTTCTTTTGTTTATTTCAAGATGGGTTCTCACCAACTTTTCAGTATGTTTTTGAAAATCATCCAGGTTGTCACATATAGTGCACACTGCTCAGTATTTTGCTTTATGATAACTCATGTATGCACTTTGCTGTTACTAGGCACATGTTTGTGGGTTTTATGAATGAACGGTGCTTCTTTGAGCACTCACATACATGCATTGGTGGAGAAACCTATATATGTACAGTTCTGAGGGATCTATGCCTAGAAATAGAATTTATGGACCATTTAGTTTGAACATCTTCAGTTTTCTGGGGTGGTGGAACCAGTTTAGTCACACTCCCAGAGGCAGAGTGTAAGGCTCCTGTTTAATTCTGAGTCCTCATTAATTCTTGTTGTTTCCTACCTTTTCATTGTAACAGTTCTGGTGGGTGTTTAGCAATATGACTGTGGCTTGAATTTTAACTTGCCTGTTGAGTGGTTGAGTTGAGAGGGCTGGATTTTGCCCACCCATACTCTGGTGTTCTAAGGGGTCCTGTGGAATCCGATGGTCTCCATCAAGACCCGAGGCTGTCCTGCCCTCTGCTAACTGCGGAGTCTCCTCCCTGAGGAGCCTTAGGGAAGTGGAGGGGCTGCCAGCCAAGCGTGGGCTATGGTTGAGAGAAAGCCCATACCCAACCCCACTTAGGCACCTGGACATCTCAGACAGTCTCTCATGGTAAAATCTCCGCAGTGGGCTGCCATCCCCATGACAGGGCCTGCAGGCCCCAGATGACAGAAGGCCACTCCAGGAGGACTGTGGCCATGCAGCACTGGGGGCTTTGGCCAGAGGCATGTGTGAGATGGATAGCAGAGGTGGGGGGCCTTTGGAGACACACACCCCAGTCCTCCCAGAATGCATGTTAGATTAAGAGATCAATTGCAGGGCCACAAGGCCAAGTAGGATCAAAACACACTGCCTCCAGGAATGAGTGCTTTCCCCCTCCTTCCCATATTCTTGACTGATCACCTAGATTGATCATACAAGATCTTTATTACTTTTGGGGCATGAGATTTCCCATTAGGTGACGTCAGATAAGTTTACTGACACTGCTTCATTTTGTAGAAGAAATAAAGCTCAGGAAACATTGCCACATAGACCCCCTCAATCACCCTGCACTGTAGGTGCCATTAGTAGAAGTACCTATCAGGGTGAGCATCAGTGGAGTGGGTGTAACTATTCCAGTGAGACTCCATTGCTTGAAGTCTTCCTGTGTTCTTTGGTAGTAGAGAATACACTGCAAAGCAGCCTTTTCAAGAGAAATGTGAAGGCTGGGATGTTTGGTCCTGGTTAGGTCGACTACAAAAGAGCCAGGATGACTGTCCCTCTTCTACTCCATCGCCCAATTTTGTCTGCAATGTGGCTGCCATTTAAAAGTTTAATTTCTGTGTTTGCATGGACAGAGCACCAGCCTTCCCTCTGTGGGGCAGAAAAGTCTTGTCTAGAAATGAGGAGCCACTTTGCTTATCTGGTGTCCTCCTCTAAATTCCCCTCCCTGCTTTTCTTGGCTGACCCTAATTCTATCTGCAAACAGAATTGAACTCTAGATTATACACAAAGACAAGCTTTTTCCTGAATGAGAGCCTTTACCATTTGAACCAATAATTATGTTTCTTTCTATTCTAAATAGGGTCCTCATTATTTCCTTGGTATTTATCTTTTTGCCAGTCTATCATGATGATAAACTCTTTGAGGAGTGACAGGTCTCACTCGGGCATAGGCCTGTACATGGACAGGAAGAGCTTAATACTTTACTATTTAGGTTGTGCTCTCAATGATGTCAATAACAAACTCAGTATGGTAGCATAAAACTGTAATCTCAGCACTCAGGAGGCGGAGGCAGGAGAATCTCTACAAGTTTAAGGCAAATCTGGGCTGCACAGTGAGTTCAAGGCCAGCCTGAACTATGTAT
>PVIC010010744.1:0-42754 GCA_004025085.1 Thryonomys swinderianus
GGGAATGTGATGAGGGGAAGGAATAAATATGATACAGAAAGAAAATGAAAGAGCATGTATAAAGGGGGTGAGGAGGTGTGGGTGGGTAGGGATATGGGTAAAAATGAGAATTAACTTGTGTCATATACTGGTACAAATTCCCCAATGTTATACATGATTTTGAGATGTATATAAATTGTACCAATAAAGAATTCAATTAAAAAAAAGATGGTGCTGGATTCTTTCAGAGATGCAGATGCTTAGAGGAACTACTCAGATCTTACTTAGCAAGATTGCAGAGTTGAAAATATACTCCAGAACAGTTCAAGTGATTATAAAATTATATTAAGGGCCCTTGGCAGTGAAGAATGACAAATAAGATGGAATACTGAAGACAGCATATGTACCCATTATCATCACAAAAAGGAATTAGGAGAGGTCTTTCTAGTCCTGCCACAAGTGAGCTGATGCTGAAATGCTGAGACATACTTTGGCCTATGAAGAAGCCAAACTTTTCTAGACAGTTGACATGAATTAGAATAACTGTAAGAAAGACCCAGGCACATATCAGGGCACCCAGCGGAGAACATCGGAAAGGAGTCAGAGGATGTATATGTGGGTCCGTTTTCAAAATGAATGGCCCTAAGATCAAGCTTCTCCGTTATAAAATATCAATATAGTGTTTAAGAACATGTGCTTTGAATTCAGAATGTGCAGATTCAAGGCCTGGTTCTCCATGCATTAAAACTTGGACATCTTAAAATCTCAGTTTCTCAAGTACTGAGGTTATAATAGATAGTTTTATGAAATATTCTTTCCAATGAGGAAAATGTTTTAGAGAATGAATATTATAGAGTAGCTGAGAGAAAAGCTGAATGGGATGAGGATGGAACAAATGGCCACAGTCTGTAGGTTTGTTGAAGGGAAAAAGAGAAAATGGTTTTGACTGTGAAGATGAAAAATTAGATTTAAAAATAGGGCATGTATGTGGAATCCTAAGGCTGAAAGCGTAGTTAGTGTGCAGGTGGAAATAATCATTATGAGGATCAGCTGGGTTGGCTGAAAAGTCATCTTAGGATCCCTGGCAGTGTTTAGTGATAGAAAATCTGGGATGTGGTGTGAAGAAAACATTGATATCCTTTTCTCAGATAGATAAGGGAGAAAAATGGACAGTAGGAAAAAATATGGAGATGCATATACAATGGGGGAAACATTGAGTTGATGGAGTCGCCGAGACAGTTTGCTCTCTGAAGGAGGCAAACACTTCAGAGAGAAGAGGTGTTGAGTTCTTCCTTCCACGGGGAAGCGAGACGAGAGACTGGTCTTGGACAGCTGGTTTTACCAGCTGATGGCTGAGAGCAAAGTTTATTAGAATCACACAGGCTTAAATAGCGCACGTGCGGAATTGGTGGCTATAATCACTGGCTTCGGGAAAAGAAGAGGGCAGGTTACCCGAGTACAAGGAAACATCCTAAGGAGACAATACACGAACATTGTGTGAATATACAGAATATGTAATGGGAGGACAGGGGTATAGAGAACAGCATGACCCGCGCATCTCTAGAAGCCACTTTTGGCTGTGGTCCTGGCATTCTTGGGAAGAGTGGGAAGCAGCCAAGAGTCCTCAAGGGATCTTAGCAAAGAGGTAAGTTAGGACAACAACAGGAAGGCTCCCAGAGTGTGGAAGGAGCACCTTGTAGACAGCAGCAGCGAGGAGTCACGGAGGAGGGTCCGTTCCAGACCACTCCTTGCCTACCTGGGAGCTGGATGCTACTTAGGCTGTAGACAGCACAGGTGTCAGAAGGTTGCAAGCACAGGTGGTGTGGCTGTTCTTTGCTCTTTCACTCATGCAGTACTTAGCGAATTGCTAGTATGTGACACTGTTGTTAGAAAGACAGTAACAGTTTTAGAATACTTACAGTATTTCTAATAATAGTAAGAGCTACAGTTGACTAAGAGACTTGTGCCCCGTAAGTACTGGGTAGATTATCCCTTCATTTCAGAACTATTCATCAAGCAAGAAACAATGTTAACAAGCATCTTTTTTTAATGAAACGAACTGAAGTTACTAAGAGCTACCACTAGGAAAACCTCACCTCAGATCCCTGTGAAAGAAGAGCCCAGAGGTGGTCTGAGGTTAGAACGGAAACTAGGAGGTGTCAGAAGGACTGCAGAGCTTCCCCACGCTGCAGCTGGGGCTCTGGGGTGTCACACCGTGGTGCCTAGTGATCCACTTTAGAGTCACCCGTAACAATGGAACACGAGGAAATGCGTTCTCTTCAAACCCTCGTTCCTTGAAGTTTTCTAGGTAACCTACAGATGTGTCATGTAAAAGTTAAAGAAAAGTTCAACCTCTGACATAAACAGGTTAAATTATTATTAGTGTTCACTGGGAGAGTAAAGCAGAATAGGGTAAAAAAATCTCAGAAATGTCCAAATGCTTTGTCACATGGGTATTTCTCTACAGCCGACGTACATAGTCCCTCTGAAAATAATACGGTTACTCAACGAGACAATCTGTATTACTTTCTGAATCAGCTTTGAGTGGCTGATGTCCAGGAAACACTTCCTGACTGTCCAGATTGTTGGAACTCGTTGAAGAAATCTGTCCTGAGGAGAAGTTACCGCAACAGATAAACTGAGATTGTATCAACACTTTATAGCAATTGAGAATGCTGCTTCCATAGCCTGTTGAATCTGTTCTTGTGACTGGAGCTAGTAAAATGTACATCAGGGCCGGAGATTTAGCTCAGTGGTTCCAGCGCCTGCCTAGCAAGCACAAGGCCCTGAGTTTTATCCCAGTAACCACATACAATGCTGGGCATGGTGATTCACACCCACCAGCCATCAATACCACATGCTACAGTGCTGTGCGTGGTGTCTCATGCCTGTCATCCCAGCACTTGGGAGGCGGAGGCAGGAGGATTTCTGAGTTTGAGGCTTGCCTGGGCTACATAGTGAGCTCAGGGCCAGCCTGAACTACAAGATGAGACCCTGTCTCAAAAAAAAAAATGTACATCAACCAGGAATAATGACCGTTCTCTGATGAGTGTCTCATAGAATAAATTCATGCCACAGCAATATTTGTAGTCATTTATAAAAGAGTTTGCAGATGAAACCTGTCCTGACTTGTAAGCTTTATCTTATGTAAAATAGGAAGAAAAAAATAAAAAAAAAAAACAAAAAAAATAGGAAGGTCTTTTTTTAAATAAAATCTTCAAGGTAAGCTAAAATAATGACGATTGTACAATTATAATTGATAAATTATTTGCATCTGATCAATAATGTGATTTTATTTTTTGAATTCAAGATTTGTGGCATCCAAACATTTAAATGGGATGAAGGTAAATAAATTCTGCTTTTTAAGTGCTTTTTCTTTATATATAGATGGTTAGGTTTGGGTGATGTTCAGATATAGATAAATCAAGGAATTCGATCAACCTGCAATTATCTCCCTACATATTTGATTCTTCCTCACTTCTGGTGCATGTGTATATGCGTATTTGCAGTACAGCCTATGGGGGCATATCTGTGCATCTCTGGGACTGGCGTTCCCCTTCTCTGATTCGCAGCACTAATCTGCTGCGAAAGTCACTTTTGTATTAGCAAAATGGGGAAAAATAATTAGCCTTATTTTAATTATGCTACACATAACAACCAAGCCTCAGTGGTGCACCAACATAAGCTTCTGTTGGTGGTCTGGCCGGGGCATTCGCCGGAAGCTCTGCTGCTGCCGGCTGAGCTCATCTCTTCACATCGGCCGCGGCTCCCTTGTTGGGAGACCTGAGATCTCACGCTCTTCCTGGGCCCAAGCAACTTGTCGAGGCAGGTCCGCCCGTGGCAGGGAGCCCGAGCATGAGTGGGGACTGGGGTATGTGCTTCCAGTCTTCCTTGCGTGAGACCTACTGGCATCCTGTCAGCCAAGGGAAAGGCCGAGCCCAGAAGCAGGGTAGGGAGGGATCAGAAAGTTGCAGTTTCCTGGTGTGGGTGGGAGGACAGGATGGCTGAAGTACTGGTAAAGTGTCCAGTAGAATGATTCCTCATCGCCATTACTATGTATGAAAAGATGCTTGTCCTTCTTTATGACAGAGTAGTACTTTATTATGTATAAGTACCATGGTTTCTTTCTCCATTCATCTGTTCAGGGATATATGGCCACCGCAAGGATTTATCTATTAGTATAAATAGTGCTGTTATAACATTAGTATGCATGTGTCTTTATAACATGATGTATTAAACTCTTGGAAGAAGATACTTAAAAAGGGGAGTTTCGGGTGAATGAAATTCCATTTTCATCTTTTTTAAGGGCTCTCCCTATGAAGTTTCATATTAATTCTATTAGTTTCCATTTCCACCACCAATGGAGGGGGTTATCCTTCCCTGTACACTATGCACCACTTGTTCTTATTTGACTTTTTTTAACGCTAGCCATTATTCCAGGGTAAGATGGAACTTGTATGTCTCTAATAGCCAGAAATGTTCAACATACTTCATATGTTTCTTGGCCATTTGGGCTTCCTTTTTCTGAGATGTGTCTGTTTGTGAGTCTGTCTTTAGCCCAGATGGTGCTCGGTGACCGCGTACACTGCACAGTGTTTTTGACCATAACTTAGGAAGAGACAAAAGCCAGCTTCTAGAGCTGCTTCAGAAAGTGCCACAGACAGTGGGATACATGTGCTTAAAGGGGGGGGGTTGTGAGGGGGATCTGTGGTAATACCACTCTGACTGCCATAACTTTTTAAAATATGCATCATAGTTTTGATTACCCTTTGTATATCTTAATACATACATAATATGTGAATATGCATCAGATTTTGGTAAACTTAACACTCTGAATCAGGTTATTATGTGCTTTCAAACAACCTACCCTCCTTCAGCATTTTCCTACATGTCTGTCCACGCGTCCCTAGAACCCAAAGCAGTGAAACCTTCTACATCAGTTCTTTCACTTTACACATCACAAGAAGGGTCATGAGATATGGCTGTCTTCCTTCTCACAACCTTTTAAACGTCTTCTAGAAATGTCAAGTCTTAAATTATTTCTTTATCTTACCCAAGCTTGAGGATGTCCTAGAATTTACCAAAACTCCTCAAGTACTATTACGTCATCCTTTTTTCCCTCTGTAAAAGGTTGAACATAAGAAAAATATATTTGAAGTATACGTCAAATTTACATTCCCTCGAAGCCTCTCTAACACATATTGGCAAAGAAGGAAGGAAAGAAGGAAGGAAGAAAGAACAAAAGAAGGGAGGAAAGGTGTAGGAAAGCAAGGAAGGAGACAAGAAAAGGGAGGTGGAAGGGAGGGAGGCGGGGCAGAGCTGGAGGGAGGGACTGAGCAGGGGGAGGGAGAAGGGGAGGCCTGAACCATGTAGCATGTACCGTGTTCACTGGGCTCCTGAAGTATGTCCATCACCGTCGTACCATCTCCTCTTCTCCATAGTCTAGTTAGTGTCTCAGCTGACCGTTGTGCTTTACATCTACCTTTGCATTTCCATGCTCCAGCCTACATATGTCTTGACTTATTGGTCTTCTGCTTTTCATGTTTTCGACCCCGCAGGACACCTTTTACTTTCATATCGTGCATCATCTTCATAAGAAAGTTTCTTGGCCCCTTGAGGGTTCCAACGGTTCAGTTGTTTTATTTTTCAACTTCAGTATCCTGCATAAGCCAAAGCTCTCGGTAACAGCTGATACAATCAAAGCGTGACATCTCCTGTCACACTGCAGCCGGTGTGTTGACATTCTTGACATGACCCGGTGGTAAGGGAAAGAGTGCACAGGTGTCACATCAAGGGGCTAGAAATCCGGTTCTGAATTCTTCATAGAGAAAATTATCAGATTTCTTAGAACATTACGAATTAGGTAGTAAATATTTATATAAGGTCTATGGGTCTCTTTCATATTCACTGTGGGGAAACATTAAAACAAGACCAGTGGGTAGTATTTTTGTGGAGCTAGTTCCTAACACCAGCTCAGTTCAATGATATTTTTCTTTATCAGGCCGGAGAAAATTGGGGGAATAATTATCAAAAATAAGGAGTGAAATTTAGTTAACGACTCAAAACTTACCCTTCTACATATTTTCATTAACAGTTTTAGCATCACCTGTGGTAACAGTCTAAGGGTTCTGCTTTCTTAAAGAGGTAGGAAACTTGGGTCAGGAATGTGGCTCAGTAGCACACTGCCTGCTTGGCAAGCTCAGGTCCTGAGCTCAATTTCCGGCACCAAAAGAAATTTAAAAAACAATTTAAGAGATGGAAGCAACTTATCCTTTCTAGTAAGTAGAGAGTTGCATATATTAATACAAATATCATATGTTTTTTACTGATTTTCTTTATATTTCACTAAATTTTTTTCTCCCAATAGAATATTAATAAATGTCCTCTCAGGATCATATTCACTAATCTAATTATTATTCTGCCCTGATCTTAGATATGTAACTTAATCACTTTAAGCTATAGGATTCTGCTTTTATTATAGCATAATACTACTAAATTCCTTAAACTCATACTAATTTTATGAGGATTATCAGAAGATAAATATTAATAATAACATATTCACTTGGCTTTCTATTTTACAAAGGACTTTCATCTACCATGTCTTGTTTGATGAAGAATTCTTCTTCTAGCAATATCTTAGGCAGTAATTTAAGCATGTTTAGAAATTCTGAATATACATTTAAAATCATTTATTATAGTCAGTAATGAGGAAGAAGCTAAATATGAATATATATTAATATATATGATAGGGCCGGAGGGTTAGCTCAGTGGTTCCGGTGCCTGCCTCGCGAGCCCAAGGACCTGAGTTCGATCCCCGGTAACCACATATAATGCTGGGCATGGAGACTCACGCCCACCAACAATCAACACCGCATACCACAATGCCGGGTGTGGTGGCTCACGCCTGTAATCCCAGGACTCGGGAGGTAGAGACAGGAGGATTGCTGGGTTCGCGGCAGCTTGCCTGGGCACCATAGTGAGCTCAGGGCCAGCCTGAACTACAAAGTGAGACACTGTCTCCAAAAAGCAAAAAAAAAAAAAAAAATATATATATATATATATATATATATATCACATATACACACATATATATATCATATATATGATATATTTTATATATGATAATATATGATAATATATAATAATACTATCATAGATATATGTAATATAGACTGGTAAAGGCAATATACCTAAAGGGAATGATAGCCGATATGTACAGGCTTTAGCTCTTGGATTTGAACTCAACTGAAATAATTGGAAAAACACCTCCAAGAGCAGAGAATCAAAAGAAGATGGAATAATAGCGGTGTGTATGTTACAACCTAGAAAAATAGTCTCCTTAAATCATATGAGCTGCCAACTGCAATGAAAAATCAGATAAAGATACTGACTACAGGAAGGAAGGAATGACCCTGGAAACTGCTCATAGGATTTAACCTTATTGACGCTGCAATTTTGATAAGAAAACTTGAAGTATGGAATTAAGCTGTGTCTCATGATCCTAGACAGTCATGTCTTTTAATCCTCACTTCTTCCAATTTAAGCTAAGGCAGGAGAGGAGACACAGAAGCAGGGTAAATATATGTGGTGACCACCGGGCGTGGTGGCTCACGCCTGTCATCCCAGCACTCGGGAGGCAGAGGCAGGAGGATTGCTGAGTTCGAGGCTTGCCTGGGCTACACAGTGAGCTCAGGGCCAGCCTGAACTACAAAGCGAGACCCTGTCTCAAAAAAAAAAAAAAAAAAATATATATATATATGGTGCCCACAGTGTTCCTCATCCATGGCGCATCAGAAATGCAAAGTTTCAGTATTATGAATGATAAAATATAAAATAGAGGAAAATGTTCTCATAGACATTATCTTGCAGCTCCAAATAAAATAGGATAAGTAGTGATAAAAAAATAAAAATCACACTATTAAGGAAAGTTTTCCTTAGCATTGTGTGCTTACAGACAAAAATAATTATGTCCTTCATTCACACAGCAATATTTAAATCTTGGTGATTGAATTCTGAGCAACATATAAATACTGTGATTTTTACGTTTAGGTGACAAATGATCTGTAGTAAAATTGATCCTCGTTTCTGATAGGGGCTACACCACAATAAAACCACTATCAGTTGAAGACAGTAGTATGTCCGAGATTCACTTAGTGAATAGTATACCCGCTATGAGAGCTCAGTCATACAGAGCACCAGAAAGTGTGGCATGTCCAGACTCCGGCCCTAGGGCTAACAGGGCTGCACCCTCTGTGACGCATCCAAGAAAAAAAAAATCACAATTCAGAATCTGAATATTGTTCCTACTACATGCATATCCCTTTGACAGTGTCTTGAAATTGGAAAATTTAAAACCCAACAATCGGGCAGATTGTGTGTGTGTGTGTGTAAAACTAAGCAAAGGGATAAAAAGGAAGCACAAGTATCAAAATGTTTAAGGTCTACAATAATGAGGAAGTAATTTTTAAAGTACTAGCTTACACTGTCTGAAAGAGAAAAGAACATATTTATATAAATAAAAGAATATTGCTGTGCATTTTCAGCTTTACTGCTATATAAGTCCTTTACTATAAGCACACTTTAGACAATACGTTTTGACAATGCCATTCTTTAAGAATAACATCAGTGTTTTGTTAGACAATAAAGTTGAATACTTTGAATCTATATCTTAGCGTCAAACAGTGCCAGAAAAGCATTAGGTAAGTAATACGTGTTACATCAGTGACGATCACTCAGAACCTACAGTGTCAAGCCACTAGAATAATGATGAAATCACCTCTTAAATACAATACAATAAAAAATGCCAGAGATTTTGCCTGTAATTTCAAACCTTAAAAACTCTTTAGTTTTGATCATGTTGGACTTTGTATAAATAACAACACACAATATGTATTTGATGAGTAATCACATTATTTTAAAGCCATTAATATTTATTACCTTTCTTAGCATCAGTGTTATAATACAGTATAAATTATGTTGTGGCTAACGGGTTATGGCTGTTAAGTTCTATGAGAATAGAAGAGATGTGGGATGACCCTTGTTTTCCTTTATTTTATTTTACTTATTTGTTTGTTTGTTTTTGTGGCTCTTTTCCGGCTCCAGTCTTTGTACTTGCAGAGTAGGTGTGGTACATTTTGAGCTAAACTCCTGGACCTGATAGCATATTATTTTGATTAAGCTATCGAAAATCCTTTAAAAGTTCTGGGATTAAAATTCAACTCTATGTTGTCATATACATTTTTTTTTTCTTTCTCAGGGATGGTCTGTTGTAGAAAAATGCCAGGATGTCACAGGGACTTCAGCAGGTAACTTGGTATTCACCACTCGATGGTGAGAGAATAAAGAAAAAAATTGTTTCTTGTGTAGAAAAGGTAAACTTTGTAACTACTAACATAAAATTAATAATGAAGATGAAGTCCAGGATGTCAAATTCTTCGTTTTCTTCCCTCATTTATTAGATTGAATCACTTTGTGTTACTTTGAAAGAAAAAAAAAAACTCAGATTCATGGTGAGAAAAAAGTACAAATCATCTCTTTCTGAAGAAGTTTATTAGACATAATTGTTACACAAGGAATAATTGTCTGAAACAAATCAAAGCAATCAAACCATCATTAACAGCAGAATGAAAGAGATTCATTTGGCCTTTTGTGAAGTGAAATCACTTTAACCACAATCTTAAGATCTGCAAAATATTTGGATACGATGTTACTATAAGCACGTACGTACAAAGTCTCCCTGTGGTTTCCATGTGTCAGGAAATGAGAAATGGCTGTCTCTGGTGGTTCTGCCCCGAGGGTCTTGGAAGCACAAAGGCTTCAGTGGCTGAGGAAGGGAGTCATCTCTATGGCCTGTGAGCTCAGGTATCAAGGAAGAAGCCTGGAGGATGGGAACAGCTGGTCCTGGAAGTCTTGCGTGACTCACAAAACTGCAAGGAACAAAATCTGCTGCAGGCAGGACCAAAGGAAATGCAGAAACACCAGGAGAAGGAGAAAAAATATCCTAGTGGACATGCAAACCTCTTTCCCCATCAGATGCAACGAGGGAAAATTGCACCCCAATTCCCAGCGAGGTTAGACATGAAGAGCCCTTTACAGGCTGTTCCTGAAATTTCCATGCAGAGGTAGCAGGAAAAAGACAAGAAAAGGAAACTGGAAAAATATTACAAATAGAAAATGGCTACCAGCATGGTGGGCATAACCCTAACTATGTTCAGCACCACTTTAAGGTTGAATGACTGAATTATGTTAAAGAAGAAAAAGTGACTATAAAGTAAAAGAGACAGTTATATATGCTATTTATATGGAGCTAATTTTTAAAATGACAGATTAGATTTGCCAGTGAAGTCATACAAGTGGTAACACTAATCGAGAAATAAACCAATATTTCACTTTTATAAAACACATCCATTAGAAGTACGACAGTTATGGAGAGTGAAGTGGGGTGTTGTAAGACACTGGGAAGGTCAGTTTTCAGTTGATCTGCACATACCTCGTATGTGAAGCAAGAACTGGTAGCTATTAAAAGAAATAGAAATGTGTTGTTCTTTGTTTTTTCTTTTTTTTTTTTTTTTTTTTTTTAGTTTTAGCTTTGTAGTTCAGACTGGCCCTGAGCTCACTATGGAGCCCAGGCTAGCCTCGAACTCACAGCAATCCTCCTGCCTCTGTCTCCTGAGTGCTGGGATTACAGACGTGAGCACCTTGCCTGACACTGTGGCGTGAGGTATCGGGGATTGAACTCAGGACCTTGCACTTGTGAGGCAGATATTGGAACCGCTGAGCAAATACCGACCGTTCAATGCTTTTCTTTCAGCAATGTATAGACCAATGACAAAAAAAAAAATTTAGTAAGCATACAAATAACCCTCATCATCACTTTCAGTTTATTTGTTCAAATTGAAATTTGTGCAATTTTCATGCAAACTGTAACAAGAGATTAATATTCTTTCTAGATTTGTCTGGTTTATTCACCGCTATAGAATAAATTCTGGACCATAAAACACACATTTACTAATGGAAAATAACAAAATATTGTACGTGCTTAGTGAACAACAAAATGAACTTCAAAATCAATAATAGAAAGATACTGGACAAACCTAAAATAATTATAAATTCAACCAAACATATATATTTAAGGTCAAAATAAATAAAATCTAAATCAAAGGAAAAATATTGTGTCATAAAATTCTACGAAGGAGTGGCAAAGAGAGCGATTGAAGGGAAACTTAGAGCACTAAATATATGTAGAAGAAATGCGAATAATCTAAACTGAGCAAGGAAGTTTCTATTGAGGAGAAAGAAAATCAATTTTATCCTAAGACAAACAGAACATACATACATTTGTGATAAAATATATCAAATGCGAATGAACTTGACAATGGATAACAGAGATAAGGCAAATTCTGAGTCTATAAAAGTGTCTAAAATTGATAAGCAGAAAATCAAGCTAATGGAGTAAAAAAGACAGAACAATACATGACCTATATCAGAAATGCACAATAAAGTGAAAAGGTGGAATTATTTCATGGACAGTAAAATAATGACCAAGGAAGACCATGAACTTCTCTGTCCCCACAGATGCAGTACCTCATGGAAATGGACAAACTTTTTGGAAAATATAAATTAACAGACTCATTGCATTAGTTCCTATAGCCCATTTATTGTCTCTCCTAATTTCCTTCAGAATTATTTATAGTTATTGTAATTATATTGTAAAATTGTATGAAATAATTTCTAGGCATCTGCTCTACTGTGCTATTGTAGATAATGTTATCAGTTTAGTATTCCAGTTGTTTGTTACTAGCACTCAGAAAATAATTAATTTTTATAGCTAAATTATATCTTCCAACAAATTCGTCTTGTCATTCTGAGTATTACATTGTAAATATTGTTTGTATTTCTCACATACAATATATCTCATCTACAGAAACATATCTTCATTTTGTTTAATTTTCATGCCATAATCATTTAATGTCTTAGTTTTATTTATTAATAAGTTAGAATCTTTATTTTCATATTCAACAAAAATATTACAGAAGGCCAGTGTTTGGTTCAGAGGTTCCAAACCTGCCTCACAAGAGCAAGTTCCCAAGTTCGATTCTCGGTACCACATACCACAGTGCTAGGCATGGTGACTCATGCCTGTAATACCAGCACTCGGGAGGCAGAGGCAGGAGGACTGCTGAGTCTGAGGCTTTCCTGGGTTACATAGTGAGCTCAGGGCCAGCCTGAACTACAAAGTGAGACCCTGTCTCAAAAAACTAAAACTAATAATAATAATAATAAGTATTAGAGATAGGATGTCAGTAGAAAGATAAATTTAGAAAGAATATACATTTATAAAAGTTTAAGTACTTGAAAAAAATATCAAATGTATCCTAGAAAGAGAAACATTAAAAGCAAACAGCATGGAGAATGAAGAATGTAAATCACTAGAGATTTTGAGGAACTTAAATAATATATAAGAAAAATCATGTATTAGTAAAACATTTAACCTAGAATAAAAATAAATGACTTATGTTAAAATACACATTGTCTATACTGATTTGGCAAGAGGATGAAAACCTAAATAGACTGATAACAAAAATAAAAATAAATGGAAACAGAAATATTTACAGGGCCGGAGGGTTAGCTCAGTGGTTCCGGTGCCTGCCTCGCAAACGCAAGGTCCTGTGTTTGATCCCCGGTAACCACATATAATGCTGGGTGTGGAGACACGCCCACCAGCAATCAACACCGCATACCACAATGCCGGACGTGGTGGCTCACGCCTGTAATCCCAGCACTCAGGAGGCAGAGACAGGAGGATTGCTGAGTTCGCAGCGGCTTGCCTGGGCACCATAGTGAGCTCAGGGCCAGCCTGAACTACAAAGCGACACTCTGTCTCAAAAAGCAAAAAAAAAAAGAAATATTTACAAACAGATCTTTCCATACTTTGAAGAAAAATAAATCTGCATGCTCTCAGTCCAGAGGAGATCAAAGGAGTTTCTGTTTTTGCTGTAAAACTCCTAGATATTTTAAGCCAAACATGGCATCTGTAAAGACTGAGACCACACACATGTGTAGGTTCTAAAGAATGAATCTAAATCACGGATTAATAATGCTGTTGTATTTGCCTGCTGGGGCCATTGTAACAAAATACAACAAGTCAAGTAGCAGAGATAAAAGATTTCTGTTGACCCTAAAGGCTTGTGAGACCAAGATGCTGAGAGCTTGGTATTCAAAGGGGTTATGAAGCAAACCGTACCTGTGTCCTAACTTCTGGGGGTTTGCTAGGAGTTATTGGTGGTTGGTGAAAGACAACAGACACTGCATAAAAAGCCTTTTCAACTCCAGGATGACTTTAGCTCAAGTCCTCTCTACCTACAACGAGCTCGTTTTCAAAAATGCATCCTAAGGATTGGATGGAGATTGGACTTTGGCATATGAAGTTTCAGGGGCTACAGTTCAACCCATAATAGGTGCTAAAAGGATTCTTATCGCCTGATTGATTTTAATTTTGAATGCTCAGTCAAACATATGTAGACATTATTAATATTAGCAACATTTCATAATAGACTCCTCATAAATAGTAACATTGTGGCGGCTAATCCGTGAACGGACTATCCAAGCCACATCAAGAAAAACCAAAACACAATTTCCTTTCAAAAGAGGGGTATAGTAAGATGTATGCCTATCCGAGGGTGTTTTAGAATTTGAAGCATTCACTTTTCTTGTTCCCATCCTAGGTCACCTTAGAAGCATTTTTATAAAAAACATCTGTTGTAAGACATGAAGTTAAAATAATTTTCCAAATTGACAAAGCAAAATGGATTTTAAACTGTTACAAAAATCCCCAAACATAAAGCTCCTTCATATTTTAAAATTGATACAAAAATCCCTAAACATACCACTTCCTCATATTTTTTTTAACTTTTCATCACCAACCACAGAACTCTGAAAGTACTCTATATCTCAAGGATGTCTAAGGTGAAACTATTCATCAGCATACATTGGTAAGCCAGTGAATACTTGTTACCTGGATAACTCATCGTTCTTGTTTAGGGAGCTTTTCGCTTCATAACATTCAATAATTTTGGCTGGTTTCAAGGAAGTCTGCCACTAAAATGAGTGGCATCACCTCATTTTCAGTTTGGGATCTAGCTTTCGTGTTGGAGGATCACAATAAAGAAATGTATTTACTAATGTACAATCTAGTACTTACTTCACTGGCTGGATGCAACAGTGGGTCTCACCTCTGAGACGGAAGACTGAGGTTGCTGAGGACTTGGCGGTGCCATATTAGCACATTAGTTACAGGGATTACCCTTTTGTCCCTTATAATGATAACAAGCCAGCTGCCTTGACAATGAGATTCAGAGTCAATACCATCGATCTTGATGTTTATAGTGTTCTTTTCCAAAACACGTTGTGGGTTATAGAGACAGCTCTCTCCAACATAAAAACTTAATGAGCCCATCATGATCAGCACTCTAGGAAACTGGACTTGAGAAAGGGTTTCTTTCCTGTGACTCTGTGACCATGATACGTATCAGAATCATCTAGAGAGGTTTCAAGATACACCAGAGGCTTGACTTGAACGTATAACAATAGCTTCCCATTTGTGGTCAACACCAACTGGGATGTTTTTAGTGATGTCAGATTGCTTCTAAGATTTGCTCTGCGGATTATACATGATTCTTAGGTACTCCAAAATCAGAAATGTTAACACGTATCTGTTATATATTCCTTTCAGGTATAGGCATTACCTAATACCTGCCTATATACTATTTCATATTTATATATACAGCCTGACCTAGACATGAATGGACACTTCATCACTACATTTGCAGATATTTTTCTTCTTGTTTTATGATAACAACTAATGCGTTATGCATCATGCATGTGGCTCATTACATTTTAGTACAAAGCAGCACAGAAGTCTGTTTTTGGAGGGACATAGAATAATTCTCCTTGGTTGTGTGGATGAGGGTCTCGCAGAGATCAGGAAGAGAAGCACAGCACGTGTGCAGAACCGGGTACACAGCAAGGCCCATACCGGCCCCACTGAGTGTCCCTGAAGCACTGGGACAAACAGGTGGCCTAGATGAGTTGGCACTGCATATTACAGTACACCTAATGTACACTCTGTGACTGGTGGTTAACTGTGATGTGCCAACAGGGCTTGAGAAGCAGGCCAGCAGATTAATGAATCACAGATTGAGCTGTATCTGTGTGTAGTTGGCATGTGGACACCAAATTGAGGAGGAAAATCCTACCCTGACTAGTACCCCAGATGACATGGAAGGGAAAGGAAGCGGGCCTGTTTTGAAACACTGCCAGTCCTCCCAGTGCCTTCAGACATCCGGTTTAGGTCTTTCACCCTTCCTTTGAAAACTGCCAGCAGAGAGCCTGCCTTTGACCTGGGACTGTTGCTGTGTTCTTAATCCTCCTTGTTCCGTGCCTTTTATCATTCTAGGAAAAGCAGCTGCTACAAGCCATGATGTACTGGGATTATTTACAGTCAAAATGCACTGAAAATATGTATCATATGCAAACAAAGAGACATCACTATAGAGGTAATCAGAGCATAGGTACCCACTTCTAAAAGGGACCAGCTGTGGAAAACTGTACCCTCCCTCACCACAACTCTACCATAATTGATTACTTGAACTGACTTTTGTTTGTTGCTGTTATTGATTTATTTTTCTGTCAGTAAGGTACTTTTTAACTGAGAGACATCTGCTGTTGGGCTGACTCTAATAACTGTTGGGAGATGAAATAACATCAGATCATGGGAAGTCAGTCTTTCTTTAGCATCACAACAGGAGTAGGAGCCTATGAGATCTCTGTGTTGGTGCCTTTCCAGAAGAGATGGTAGTCTGCTTTGCCCTGGCAGGATGCAAACAGCCAGAGTTTTCTTCATGTCATTAGACAGCACTAAAAGCTGCCACTGGAAATGCTTCGAATTGTAGATAATGTTCACAGTTAATCGGTGAAGACTCTGTAATTCAGAGTGACAGGAAGGACTGTGTGAAGTAACTGACATAAGACATAGTACCTTATGCAATATATATGCTCAAAATACTTCCCAGGTTTTTTTTTAGTCATATTCTCTTGGTTTATTGGCTCTATTTTGTGCCAAAAATACCACATCAGCATACTGTGAGTGGATTACTAGTTATAAAATTGTGCAAAAGACTCCACCACACCTCTTCTATTCATTTTCTAGACGTTGTTCCATAACAAATCACCATAAACCAAGCAGGTTACATAGAGGGAGTCCCTTTTCTTAGATTTATGGAGGCCAGGTGTCCAAGTCAAGACTTCAGCCGCTTGGGTCCCTGTTGACCTGCCTCCTGGCTGCCTAGTGGTTGGTTATCTTCTCTCTTTGTGTCCTCACATGCTTGTCTGCTAAGCCACACACCTCGAGTGTCTGTGTCTGTTCAAACTTGCTATCTCATAACGAAGTGTGTCACAATACATTAGTGCCCACACAGTGGTCACACTTTAATGCAACACCTACTTAACCATTCAGTTTCTAGGTGCTGTCATCAGCATACAAATTACATAAGCTCACAATTCATAATGAGACCAATACCAATATGATTTTTAATAATCAAAATAATGAAGATCATTTGATTTGTGTAGCATCTAGACGTGCTCCCCTCCAAGTCTCATGCGCTTGGTGGGGATTTTCGGAGGTGGTTGGATCTAGGGTGTATAAATATGGATTGAAGGTGTGTAACAACCAAATAAGCCCAGTGATTGGTTTGATATAGTTCTGGGTATACATAATGGGAAGCTCCCCAGGCTGTGAGTGGCATCAACCAATGGATTTATAGCCTGGTAGAATGAAAGAGAGAAAGAGTCTGCTGCTTGCTGCTTCTTTCTGCCTGCCTGCCTGCCTGCCTGCCTGCCTGCCTGCCTGCCTGCCAAGGACTGTTTTCCTCTCACATAGCCTCCACCATGCTGGCCAGGCTGTGAGCCATACCGATCTCTGCAAACTGTGAGCCAGAAGAACCTTTTTGTCTTTTAGTGAATATTTTCTCCCAGCAATGAGAAAATGAAGAAAGTAGATAATCTAAATAAGCAATATAATCAAAATAATTAAATGCTTAAATCTACAGAATAAAAATCATACTGCTACTATATATGAAATAATGCATTTTATAGCATTTGAACCTCAATGGTCAATTGATATTATATCCTATATAGCTGCCAGCTAGAATTTAAACAAGTTTATTAACATAAATGCTCAGGCTAACACTTCCTTAAGTGAAAACTAGCATTATGCAAACTTCTATCTAGAGAATGTCATGATTATGTAAACAAAATAGAGAAAGGATAGTCTTTAACTGAAAATAATAGTTAATTATTCAGTATAATTGTTTTAATTTCTTTTCCAGTTTGTATATCTTGCAGATATTCGGTAATGAGTTTGTATTATTTTTATAAGAGGAAAATTGTGCAAGATCTTTAAAACATTAAAATACAGTTTATAATTAAAGATGAAATGAAAATTCGTGAACTCTAGGATGCTTTCGGAAGTCACTCAGGGTCAGCTGAGATCTCAGTCACTGTTGCCTGGGAGGATCCAAGAAACAATTATACTTTCTCCTGAAGCATACCTCTGATTCCTTCCTTTCCTCTCTCATAGCTGTACTCTTTGTCAGGAGGCGAAGAAGTTTGGCTCCAAAGTCTGCCTCTCCGTAAAAGTAATTTAGGCACAGGAAACAAACAGAGCCAGATTTTCTGGAACTGAGCAGAAGACTTGCAGCCATCTGAAGAGCCACGTTTATCACTCAAGGCCGATTTGTGGTAAGAACAATGAGCTTCATTACACTGTAACTATCTCTAGCTCCACCTTCCATAACCCAGCTCAGCAGCAGCTGTGAAGACGGTAGCCTGCATTCCCTCTGCTTCGGAGAAGGGAAGGGGCCTCATTCCCAAAGAGCTGGTGGACTGTCTGCGTTGAAGGTCTGTGGCTCCCTGTCAGAGCGGCTGAAGGTCATTCTTTCCCATAATGCAGAAATACCCCAGTCCCAAGGCTGTTTCTCAGCGTGGATGTGATGATGCACGTCTGTCATCTCAGGAAAGCTCCCTGGACAATGCTGACATGCACAGAAACTATGGCCTAAAGCAAGAGCCTGGGAAGAGATGGTTTTCAGGGCTTTGAAACACCAGACATCTTCAAGGAAAGGAGGAGTTCACACTCACGTTGTAGACAGACCTGGGCAGGCCAGCCCTCACTTTCTGCTGTTGCCGATGCTCCTTGGGAACAGGGAACATAAACTAAGGCAGAGCGGACACTACCTGAGGACTATCAACAGCAAGCTGTGACACAGGGGCTGTGCCTGGAAAATGCAAAGGCTTAGGAATTTATGACACTGAGCATGTAGAGAACTCTCTCCAACCAGTGATCATTAAACTGATAGATCACAGTCTTCAGGGCTATCCCTAAGGAAGGATATCAACTAAATAGATTTAGTTTTTATGTCTCACTGAAGAAATAGCAGTAACAGTCAGAGATATTTAGGAAGAAATATGAGATCATTTACAGTCATTTTAATTGAAATCCAGTTTTCAGCAAGAGTTGCAGACAATGCAAAGAATCAGGAAATATGGCTAGAAAAATTTCATATATAAGAATTTCCAAAGTAAATTTTTAAACCAGTTATTCAAATATGTGCAAAGAGCCAGAAACAGTGCCTAAAGAACTACAAGCATGTATAAGTATGATAGTATACCAAATAGAATAGCAGGGAATGAAGAAATTAATAAAAATAGCCAAGCAAAATATCTTGGAATTGACAATTATAATGGATAGGAAAATTCACTCTTTAGACTCAACACCATGTTTTAAAATAGAAAGGAAAGAATCCATAAATTTGAATAGATCGTTTGAGAGTGTGTCATACGAGAAGCAGAAAAATGAGGAATAACAACGACATAGCAGCACACCAAGGTGTCACCTGAGAGAGACAGAGAGAAAGAGAGACAGAGACAGAGGAAAGAGAAGGAAGAGCAAAAGAAACGAGGACAGACTGGAAATCAGAAAGCTATAAAGTGCTGTAGTAAAACTGCTAGAAGAAAACTTTTTTAGCAACTGAAGGATCTCTCTGTAACAAACGTACAACTCAAAGCATACAAGATAAAGTAAAATGTCTTAGGACCAAATGTAGGAGAGTTTGGTCCCAGGAGCCCTGCTCTGTGTGATAAACACCAAGTGGAGTCAGAAGGTTGGAAGACAACACACAGTGTCCTTTATAGGAACGATTCATATAAAGCAGACTCTGAAAAGATAGCTATGCAGGTAAATGTCATAAAGACATTTTTTGCTTGCAGTTTTCATACAGTTTAAAAGATAATTGCATCAATGAAATTATTATTTTAGGTAATGAGCAAATTGTTGTGCATAAAATTTAATCTGTAGCCATAATTATATATAGTTTGGGGAACGGAGACATATGAGAACATTGTTACAGCGTGTAGCTGACTTCACTTTGTATTCATACAAATTATATTATCATAAGATAACATTATGACTATAATCCCGAGGGCACTCATGCAGAAAACTTTATAGGATATAAAGACCAAAACATTTTCAATTAAAATAATCCCCAAGAGAATACAGCAGTGGAGGAATTGGGAATAAAAAGGATCTAAGATATAGAAAAAATAAATAGCAAAAATTGCAGAAGTTTCTTTCTTACTTGTACTCTAAGTAAATGCATATAAAAGCATCGTGATCTTTTATTAACATGTAGAAATAGCAGAGCAAATTTTTAAATGATCCTATATACTGCTTAGAAGAGACCCACTTTAGATTCAGTTATTAAATTGTTTGAGTACTTGATAGTTAATAAAAGATACAAAATCTTCATTATGTACAGTATTCAAAAGAGAGCTGAAATGACTATCAGCATAGATACACTTTTTAAAACTACATAAGAAAAGATATTATGCAGTGTAACACTTTCAATGGATCACAGAGCTATAGGAATTATAATGCATGTGATCATGTCAACCGATTCCCAAAACACATAAAATAAAAACTGGTAGAATTGAAGGGAAAAACAGACAAATCAAAAGTAATAGTTGGTTCTTCAGAGCCCCACATTCAGTAATGAATAATGATTCCACTCCATGGAAAAATCAGTGAGAAAACAGAATATTTGACCAAAACTATTTGATAAAATAAGTGTAACATATATATCTACAGAATAATCCAACAACAGCAACAGAAAACTGACCCTTCTCAAATTCATATAAAATATTCCCTGGCATAGATTATATCTTAGGCCACAAAATTCTCACTGAATATTAAAACTGTTTCTTATGAAAGGATAAAATTAGAAAATCTTATCACATAACAAGCTGGCATAGTCACAAGGATGTAGAAATTAACATACAAAGTAACATCTCAACAAAACTTAAAAAATACTTTAAAATCAATGCAAGTGCAAAAATAAGACACCAAAATACATATGGGGTATAGAAAAACCAGTGTTCAGAGAAGAACTTAAATGTCTATGAGGCTGTACAAAAAAAAAAGAACTCATTTAAAAAAGCTAACTTATATGAAGAAACAAAACAGAAGTGCAAGGGAAACAAAAATGCAGTAATGTGCAAAACAGAAAAACGTGAAATAAAGAATAAGCAACAAGGGAAATCACCAGAATTTAAATGTTTCTTTATTGAAAGTAATCCTCTTGCTCTAAATAATCATAGTAATCCATTCTTCATATGACCTTTGACACTCGTGTGTCTCATTGTTCATGACTACCTTTTAATCAAGATAAATCTAATAGAATCCACTGGAAAATATTACAATATTGTTAGCTCAAGAATAATGATCAGATCATTGTGAAAGTCTTAAATTTATCCATATATATACTAAAACTCACAGTAGACAAATATATTATTTTAAATCATTAGGATATATCTGCTACACTTACAACACAAAATAAGCAGACACTTGAGGCATTACTAAAAATATCAGGATACTGACAGCCTCGAACTCAGGACCCACTGAGCTAAATCTCCAGCCTGTATTATAGGCTGAGAGAAGTTAATAGGAGGAAGGAGGTTTTGGAAACTATCTTTTTAGAGGAAAAACTAAATTGATAATATTTATAGAAATAAAATACAGATTAAATTAAGTATATATCTTGAGAAAATTTAAGAAAAGAACTTACGTTGACAGGCAACAAAAGCAGGTCACTAAAGGGAATTTTGAGACCGTTTATCTTAATATTTTATAGTTAGCAATTCATTTGATTTTAGGCTGATGGATTAATCAGGTTTAGTACACCTCAGATATTTAAGTTAAATAATGGCAAATAACAATATTTTACAATTACAGAAAAGAAATCATGTCAACTTGTACCCGTAAGTTCAAGTCATATTTTCATAAAGGTTGAACTTGAGTGTTCTTCCAGGTTAAAGACTTTTAATGCTTTGCTTTCAGTTTTCAGTATATTTTCCTTGTAAAAGTGAATTCGATGTTAAAATTAAAAAAATTGAAACAGTATGATGTCTACAAAAACAAGACTGATGAAATTTAAGCAGTTTGATAAGTAATCTTGAAATACATTTATTTTTGTTTCTTTAGCCAGAACTATATTAAAGTTGAAATTTTATACATGCAAGCAACGAATCTCCCAAGATTTTTGACATTATATATTTTGTAGGGGGATTGATCAAAATTCTGATAAATTTTTCCAGAATTCTCTTTAGAAAAAGTCTCTGAAATGCTGCTTTTAAATTTCAGATTTTTTTTTTTTTTGAGAGAGGGTCTCGCTTTGTAGTTCAGGCTGGCCCTGAGCTCACTGTATAGCCCAGGCAAGCCTCGAACTCAGCAGTCCTCCTGCCTCTGCCTCCCGAGTGCTGGGATGACAGGCGTGAGCCACCACGCCCTGCACTGTGGTATGTGGTATCGATGGCTGGTGGGCGTGAGTCTCCACGTCCAGCATTGTATGTGGTTACCGGGATCGAACTCAGTGGGATCGAACTCAGGACCCACTGAGCTAAATCTCCAGCTGGTGAACACAGTGGATGAAGACCACGTAAAGTTTGTACAACCCAAACTGTCCATCGACTGGGTGCTCAAAAGCAGCCTTTGCTTGCTTGCTATTTATTTATTTGTTTGTTTGTTTGTTTAGAGACAGGATCTTGCTTTGTAGTTCAGGCTGGCCCTGAGCTCACTATGTAGCCCAGGCAAGCCTCAAACTCAGCAATCCTCCTGCCTCTGCCTCCCGAGTGCTGGGATTCCAGGCGTGAGCCACCACGCCCGGAAACTTTTGATTTATTTTTGAACACATCTCCAAACGACACTCATGAGAAAGGACTCCCAGAGCTACTTCAGAAAGGACCAAAAACTACAAGAAAAATGTGCTTGAAGCACAGAGAGTGTATTTTGAGGGGAATTAGTGGCCGTTGATTTTTTTACTGTATTTTTTTAAATTTAGACTTTAACAGTATATTTTGATCATCCCCTGTTTGTACAGGTTTGGATAGAGAGGAAGTAGAACCTAGATCCAAATTATTCAGAATTAAAAACAAACCAGAAGACATTCCTAAGTCCAGGATAGTAGTCAAATGAATCCCTCAAGACATGGACACAAATTCTGAGAGATCAGGGAGCAGGAAGAACGTCTCGGGCTGGAGCACCTCGGTGTCTCCGCTTCAGCGCTGCGGAGCTGCTCCCTCCGTCCTCCTGCACTGCGTGAGGAGAGATCCCGCGTGATCCGACGGGACAGTGCGTTAGCTCAGGAGCCTGGCAGACGCTCTCCTAGGGGCCTCAGCAAGCTGAATTCACTAAGAAGATGAACAGGACATTGCACTGCATTTGACAAAATTCCTTATTAAAGCAAAAATTGTCCTTTGATATCCCAGCGAGGACTGTAAAGCCCATTAAGAAGTTTTCAGTCTTTCCAAGGGTGTTGTACATGGGATGCCATTTAGGAGACCTTATCTCGATAAAGTGTCTCCATCACAGAATTTCTTCAACTGTACTTCCCTCTCACATAAAAGTTATGAAAATAATTGAAACTTCTAAGTATTTTATTTTCTCAGCGATATGCTCTTACTAAATGGACTTAGAGGAAGAATCATGGATTGTAGAGCTACTAACCGGAAAATATGACAGAAAGTCCTTGTTCTAGGCTTCCAAGGTACTGCTGTTCTGGGGTGTAGGGAAACACTCTTCCATTTGGCTCTAACAGCAGCATAATTAGAGCGTCAACTTGAACAGATGGATTCTTGAATTAACAAATTGAAAGGCCAGATGACGTGTTGGCTCAGTATATCTTATCAACCATAAGGTATAAAGAGTTAGAAGGCACTGTGGCAAAATCACTGACCTAATTACTGCCACCTTCATCTAATAGTTCAAAGGAAACAGTGAAGAATTATCATTCTCCGTCCAAGGTCAGCCAGCTTTCCAAAGGCGAAGATAATTGCTCTGATTGCTTTTATGACGCTATAGTAGGAAGAAAAAAAGAGATATTAATCAGCACAAGTAAAACGGAAAACACAGTGTCCATTGAAAAGGATAACCGTAAGAATGGAAGAATAAAAATTATTATCCATTGACTTGTTTCATTGGGTGTTAACTCACACACTTACTCACTCCACAAATGTCTATTACATGCATAAAGGTGTAAATTTCTCTCAAACTCTCTATACTCTTCTCTTTTCATGGACAGATGCACACATGATATTCTAGTTACTTCTACGTACTACATGGAGTTCTTAGAAGTAACTACTCTTTTCTATTTTGAAGTACTTGTGTGGTAGTTTGGAAGACTCAGTCTCCCATCTTCCTTATGATTTTGTACGATTGTGTTCAAAGCTCATGCCCGTGACTTTGCCTAACAACAGCTTAACACAGTCAGTGTGCCTTTCGCTATGTTACTGCAAACCGCCCACCACTTAGCAAACACAACTAATAGAGTTTAACAGGGAACCTCTGTAAGCTACCCAAGTACTCACTAAATTCTTACACAGGGCCATCTGTAGAAAGAAGACAGAAAGATCTGTGGTGGGCACTTGAGTGTGGAGGAAAACAGAACTTAAAAATCACAAAGAACTTAGAGATTCCAGTCAGCATTCTGGATGACCTTCAACAGGATATTGCATCCATTCAGAAAAGAAAACTGGAATTCCTGACAGAGTCGGATGCATAAGATCTCTGAAGGAACAGCACACTTACAATGAAAGAGCTGAGGCGTGAGGGTGGCGCGGGGTGGACAGAGAGCTAGAGGGAAGCATGTGAGCTAATGAAGTCTCTGACTACCCACATCACAGCCTGGGCTTCACGGCCACTCTACCTTTCAAGCCTATTAACGCCCCGTTTGAAACATCCCAGAGACAGATTACTGTACTAACCACCTCGCACACTGATTTACAGGGAGGATGTAGTGAAATGCTCCTTGCTCCGATAAATCACAATATGAATATTGATTGTGGTGCCCTGTACTTATCTGAAAGTTTTATGTCGATTGTAAAAAAAAAAGCAGCGACAATTTTAGCAGAAGGGTTTGGAGGGAAAGGGATTTGTCGAGGAAACAAATCTGTGAACGTGTTCTCAAATATGCGAGGCCACTGCTTGTACAGTGAGGGGTGGGAATACAGCGGGGCGCTGCCGATTGGGACCAATTTATTAGGTGCTAGAGAAGTACTAAACTACCTTAAATCAATAATTCGCAAGACAGCAGAAGGTTGCGTGCAATAAGTCATCATCTTAATGAAATATAGATTATTCCAAAACTATTAAACAAGCAGTTGGTGTCAGGAAAATTGTTCACTTTTTCAGAGCTAAACAAAACCATCTATTCTAGAGGAGAGAAATCAATGGACACCCATGGCCTACCATGTAGCATGAATATATAGATAGATCTATAGTTAAAATCACTCACTGACAGCTGGATGGGTTATATTCTCTTCACTGTTCCTTAAACTTTGAAAAATATGAAGTTTGCTGAAGAAAAAAATAGAAAGAAATATTGGCCCTCTCCCTCACTGCAATTTTTCTTCCCAGTTTTCTCTCTCCTCTTCCTCTTTGCTGCTATTTGTGGAGTATCTATTATGTGAGAAAAGATAACAAAGACTGTCCTGAGTGCTCTGTAGAGATGATTTTAGTTAATGTTTAACACAATGCTAAATGATACATTTTATTACCCTATGCCATGTTCTAACAGGTGAGATGATTAATGGGTCCCAGGTCTGCACTTATCAACTAGTGGATCTTGGACCTTCCCACCCTTTATAACTACATGAACCCCTTCTAGTAAATTTTCTTTTTCATTTATCTATGTATCTTACTGCTTCTGTTTCTGTGGAGAACCCAGACTAGCACAATGGAGATTCAGGATAATCAAATAACCCAATGGTAAAACATTTAGAAAGTATAGAATCAAGCATAAAATTGAGAATTTTGACTTTGTTTTACATTTGGTGATCTAGAGAACGTGAATCCATCTCTTCACATGGAAATACAACCTTTTGGTCTTCAGGCATCTCGTTCGTTTATGTGATGAAATGTGGTATCCTCTTCTAGGACTCAGTTCCTAAACAGAAATTCCCCCATGTAGTCATGAAAATGATCATAGATCTAGAGGGTAATAATGCAGATCCCTCCAGCCTGGCCTTGAAAGTGAGATTTTTCACGGAGGAATTTTGGAGATGATTCTGTCTTTGCGTTAGGTTCCCAAGTGCAAATTACAGGAAATATTCAAATGACACATATCGTAAGCCACTTACTGTCATCAGTGGATTCTGGAATTGGCTTTTCAAATCACATATCTATCCCTGTAAAAGTGAAGAAGAATGAAACCTCAGCTGCTTTCCTCTGATGCTGTGATTTTCCTATTTGCTCCATTCTCTTGGTCTCTTGGGTAAGGTGGTTTTTTTTTTTGTTTGCTTGCTTTTTGAGACAGGGTCTCGTTTTGTAGTTCAGGCTGGCCCTGGCAGGCTATGTAGCCCAGGCAATCCTCAAACTCAGCAATCCTCCTGCCTCTGCTTCCCGAGTGCTGGGATAACAGGCATGAGCCCACCAGCCTCAGCACTGTGGTATGTGATACTGATTGCCAGTGGGCATGAGTGCCAGTGCCCAGTATTGTAGTATGTGGTTACCGGGGATCGAACCAGGGACCTTGCACTCGCTAGGCAGGTGCTGGAACCACTGAGCTAAATCTCAGGCCCTCTTGGGTGAGTTTTATTAGTGCTTTGGGTATGTCCTGACTCTTGCTACCTCATTTACATCACAAATGGATTTTGTAGGCTGCTTCTGTACATTCTTTTTCTTGTGAATTCACCGATATTTGTTGAGTTCCTCTACAGTGGTAGACACTACACTATTGAATCACATGGTAACATTGTGAGTTGTTCATTGTCAAACCTCCCTCTCATATGCAATGAAATAGGCTTGTTGCTTGAGTTCAGTTAAGTACAGCATGGAAACTTCTGTAAATTTTGATGGACAGAGTGAATTTTTCCAAGGTGTTCCATTAACACCCAGGTTGCATCACCTTAGTAACTTAACATTCCTCTTTTGTGACACACTGTATTTATTTTTCAAAATATTTTAAAGGTGATATTTTTGAGTGAGGTTCTGAGGATAAAATAGTTGAGTCCAAAAGAAAGATGAGCCCTAGAATCCAGAATGGTGTCTTCCAAGGAACTCAGATAGTAACCAGATAGTTGCTCAAATCACAAATGACTTATACTGAGAACAGTTGAGAGAGAGACTGAAAGAGTAGTTAAAACTATGAGTGTGGATAATACCTGGGTGTATGCAGCGGTCATAATGGAGGGATGTAGTAGTTCACAACAAAGGACATGGATGGGTAGATGAAACTGAATTGAAGGGTTATCACTAAAGGTGACCAGACTATAAATTGGAGTGATGGAAACAAATGTGCAGAATTACAATTGACCCTCAAAACTCTAAAAAGTCCCACTTCCCTTATTCACATGGCACAATATTTGCAAACTTACACAGTGAGCCACATACATGTGGTTGCTAAATATTTAGAATCACCTCCTTCCCTTCCCACTGCCCACTGATGGATTGCACGATAAACATATATAAATCCTCACCAAATACTGTAAAGTATAGAGTCTAAACACATTTATCTTTTGTGACTCACTGTGCACTTTTTATGAAATAATGGGTGGTAAAGCGCTATTTGCTTCTGTCTTTAGTTTGAGTAGGAGGGCTTCCTGAAATAACTTACAAGTTTTAGCTATTTTTCATGTTCTACAGCTTTACAATAATTGATTCTTCTCCCCTCTCTCATGCTTTATTCTTTGAGTGCCCAATACCCAGCTGAGTTATGCACTGTGATAGCACAGATACAGAAAAACAGCAGTGCCTTTCAGTGGTCACTCTATCAGCAAATTCACCTTGGAATGTGTGCATGATGTACAATTTGTCTGTGATAAGCATATCTATTCAGTGACCTAGGTCAAAGCATTTTGTCAAGGCTTAAAGATGGGATTTCACACCTGGAGAAGGATCTTCACTTTCCAACTGTGTGTTCTCAGGCCAGCAGCCTGACCTCCCTGTGCGTCCGCTCCCAGTTTGTGAAGGAGACCGGGGATCTAGACCATCAGGATGGATATCTCAGTGGCACCGGGGAGGCTGTGAGCAAGAGCAGCCCCTCTCTACTAATTCCTCCTGAGTGAAAGGATGCCTAAGTATGCGATGGATATCAAAGACAATAGCCAACAAGATTTAGATTGTACTCTTCTATATATGATGAATAAACAGGGCTAAGATGCTAATGAGAATCCCCCATCACTTCTCGAGGCTAATTACAGCTAGGATGATCAAGTGTCTGTGTGCTTCCCGGGGCTGTGAAACCCCTCATCCTGCTCCCCTCCTGATGGCCTCAGTCCTAGCTCTGCATTTAGGCTCCAAAGTTCTGTGCACAACTGTTAGAAAAAAAAAAATAAAATTGTTAACATTTACCATTCAGTGAGCATCATAATTTTCTACTCTGTGCTTAGAAGAACTCTCTCTGGACCATAAATTAGGAAGACACTGTGGCTCTTACAAAAATGCCTCAAAATAAGTCCTTGGAGGCCAGGTTGGCTTATAACATGAAGTGAGTAAGGATTCAGGGAAGGATTTTTTTTTTCCTTTCTGAGCAGGATTTTTTATTATATTCCTTACCATCAGGAACAACATTTTAGAATGTCATGAAAGTGCGTTCTGAGCAGAAACACAGCCTTCTAGATGCTCTGGCTTGCTACAAAAGAAATACAAAAAAAAAATGATGATGGGTGCTGAGTGGCATCCAGATGCTGGGTTTGTCTCCCGCCTTTGTAGAAGTATCTGTTCCTCCTCCTTCTCTTTATCTTGCAAACTCCACATGTCCAGTGAATTCACCTGTTCTGAACAGAGAAGGCAGCCTTTTTCTCTGTGCTTTTTAATTTTCATTTTTATCAGAACATATTGCAGTGCACAATGACTTATATTCATCCTGTGGACTCAGTAAACGTACACAATGTGTCTTAACTCATTCCGGGTCCTCTTCACCTCTCTTCCCTCCTGGCTCCTTCAGTCCTCTGGTCTTTTGACCAGCCTCCCTCCAGTTTCGAGCTTGGCACATTGCACAGCACATTTTCTTCACCACAGAACTGCAGTCCTCTTATCTCCGTAGTGACTTGTGGAAATGGAGGTCACTGGGGCTAAGTCGTTTGCCGAAAGACACCTTGCGGATGATGTGGGAGCTAAATTGTGAGGCACAAACACCCAGCTCAGGACCTCTCCCTCTCCCTGGCCTGTTACCTTTTCTCCAAATTCTGTCACTTTGGATGAGCATGAATAGATTCCACAGACTGAGACAGAGGTTAATCATATCACATGGGATCAAGGTCACCTAATTTGTAGAAAGGGAGGCAACATTCTCTCTGGGTGATCTAGTTAAATGTCTTTGATCTGCCATGATTTTTGAAATTTTCTTATTTTTGACCCTTTAAAAACATTTTAATGAGTATGTCATTTAATGAATATAAATTTCTTTTCTTTTAAATTTAAAATAAACCACATAGAGATTCTAACAGTGATTTACCCTGGGAGGCAGGGTTAAGTATTACTGGTCTATTCTTTATAAATTTTATATTTTTCATCTTAGAATTGGAATGTAAATGTAAAATCCATGAGGCGATTATGTGTCTCTGTCCCTGGGATCTTCCCGTAGCACTGACATGCTAGGCAGTAGAACTGGTCAGAGAGAGGCATAGATTAAGTTTGGGGAATTAGAGTAAGTCCCGAAATGTGTATAGCCACGATCCATTCTTTAATGTCTGCCTTGGCGTTACAAATGTGTCTGCTTATATTTCTTTATTTTTCTCTTTTACAGAACAGGAGGCCCTTGGGGAAGGGAATCTGTCTCATCTCTTCTCTTTCAATAAGCCCTGATACAGCATGAGTGCTTAAGAGTTTCATGAAAGGAAATAAACTGTCAGCTCCACCACCGACCAGTTGGAAGGTCTTTGCCTGTTGGCTTAGCTTCGCCCTGTAACGTCAGGCTGTTCTCTCTGATAAGAGCGTTTTCTATCTCTGTCTTCATAAACAATGCAGTGCTACCTGCACTGTCCGGTGAATCATAGCTCCAGATGTCAGAAGTCTTCAGAGACTCAGACTCCACTAAGTCTTTAGAGACTTAGACACCTGGGTTTCTTCCAAATAGAAAAAAGGACTTCAGAATCTCATTACATGCTTCATTTAATTACTTGCCAATTCACAGGTTTGAGTTTCTCATGACGCTAATGGAGCCCTCAAGAAAGCTTAGAGACTGATATAAAACGCCCTGATATTTTAATGTGGCTGAGAGTGGTGAGTGCTGGATATGATTTAATCTATAGGAACTAATAGCTTTTGAAATAATGGTGCCTCTGCTATCAACCGGAAAGCTACTCAGAATAATTGAACACATATCCTAACCCAGAAAAAATGTTGCCTATTTTATGTGGTCTTGATTTAAAATCTAGAATGATTGGTTCACAATTTAATAACACCGATGAGCTACACCTAATAATGGCTTAATTTAGTGATCACGTTTTAAATTCTGTAAATTTTTTAAAGTGAATACAGTTCTTGCTATTCATTTTATGTTTTTAAATTTTAATGCCTTTATATATTAATATACACGTATATAATTTAATTAAATAATTTTTAAAGGTGATCCCCAGAGTAAGGATGCTGACTTTGGGACCCACTCACTCAGGAAAGGGGTTCATTAGACCATCTAGAGCGTGTACTGACTTCCTTGAACACAGGGAGGATTTTACACTGAGTTGCATTTTTCTGCCTTGCTATGTCCCTGTAAAACGCAGCGAGGGCTCTGCAGAGAGAGCTCTGCACTCAGCCTTAGTCTCCTCCTAGCTGCTGCGTTACCTCAACCAAACACAACTCAGCCAGCAGAGGCTCCAGGACAGTCAAAGATGGGGATAAGCCAAGGTTTCAGTTGTGCCTCTCTTTGTGGTTTTTTTTTTTTTTTTTTTTTTTTTTTTGAGACAGGGTCTCGCTTTGTAGTTCAGGCTAGCTCTGAGCTACATGTAGCCCAGGCAAGCCTCGAACCCAGCAATCCTCCTGTCTCTGCCTCCCGAGTGCTGGGATTACAGGTGTGAGCCACCACACCCGGCAACTCTTTTGTGTTTCTTTTGAAAAATTTGTATAGAGTTCCATTTAATTACCTGTGCCTGGCTTATACGAAGCATTGCATGTTACCAGCTCTGGAATTTACAATGGCATTTTGAAAGAAATTGTAACATCCGGGGCAGGTCGAATGCTGTACCACACCGCGTCACACTCCTGCCCAGGGGAGTGCAGGAAACCACTTCTCCAGCTACCAGTGATCTCCAACCCAGCCATGGTAAAGAATTGAAGCAGCAGTTTAAAATAAGACAGTTTGTTTGAAGATGAGGAAGGAAAAGACGGAGATGACAGATAGCTACTCCATACAAATGGAGTTTAAAAGTGGACGGTGCATGCATGTCTTGTCTGCAGAGCTTCTTACTGAGATCTTTTCTCCCTGTAGGCTCCTGTGATTTAACTGGCTCCCTGGCTGGCTTTTATCCTAACGCTGGATTTCTCCCGGCCATGGGATATTTCCTTGACCTCTGGGGAGGAAAGATTATGGAGGGGGCAGGCCTTAGAGATAAGTAACTTTTAGGCTAAAGAATTAACTAGAAGGGAAGTTTGTGATTCTTTTTTAATGCTAGTTTAACTTTTATTGTAAGAAATTTAAAAAAGACCTTCCCTGTATTTTCTAGTATAGACTGCCTCACAAATGTGTCATCCTTGCATGAAAGTCATGTGGTCTGATCCGTCTAGTTCTAATTTCAGTCCATGTATTGCTGGTGAGCACCAGTCACTGTATTTTTGATCACGGCATGTCATATTCATGATGCCATGATGACATTTTGTTACTGCACTCCAAGCGCAAGAAATAGAAGAGTTGAATTCAAATTGGAAAGTCCAGCTTTAATTTGAAACCGAAGGCACTTTGCTCTCAAAAGGCAGGAGAGGTCCCTCCCTCCACTACAAGCCAACTGTTCTTTCCTCACTGGGGTCCCCAAACACATGGGGCGGAAGCTCCCCTCCCACCAAAGGCTGCCCAAGGGCCTCAGAGGGCAGTGCACCTGCTCAGTCATGAGGACGATGAAGGAGAAAATGTCTGGACTTCCAGAAACAAAATTTCTAGTAACTCCCTAGATCTTTTGTCTTTTCAAACGAATGAATACTTTTATAAACATGGTTGTTTGTTTTTGTTTTAAACATGATAAAGTTTTGGCTTCACATACTAATCAGTTAGGTTACTCAAATAAATTTGCAGCTGGACAGAAAAAGAACCTCGAAGACACTTCTTCCCTGAGCAATTTAGCTCCAACATTGATGTTATTTGCTTTTCTTCATAGCTCCTCAAAGGTCTTTGCAAATATCTTGCGTTTAATGGCCAGAATCCCCTATTACATCCACTTACACAGATGTCAAGATCTCATTTCCTACTCTAGGTTCCAATGGAAATAGAGCTGAGTTAGGTTGTCCAAACAAACTCACCAGACAGGTTACATCAAATGGTGTATCACACAGAATTTAAATTTTGAACAGAATACATCTCTCCTCCTTTGGTCTCACACAGAAATTAAAATTTGTAATTCTTATGTTAGTCACCCTACATAAGAATATCCTCTATTGAGCTATTTTTCTTTCACTTCTTACTTGCTTGAGTTTAGCTGCCTTTGTCTTTCTAATTACTTCATGTCTAGCTGCCTTTGCCCTTCAAATTTCTGCATTCTTCCTATAGAGGTCAAATTGCTTTAATTTTCAATAAAACTCAATGATGCCTTCATGTTATCTTCTTCCCTGCTTATACAGCCCTTACCCCACAAATATAAAATCCTGTACCAACAATCTTTTGAATATATTCCATGTGTATTTTAGTGTGCTAAGCATTCTAAAAGCTATTTCTAACAAGTGTTGTAAGTTAGACACTCTTCTGTTTACAAAAAGTACTTTTCTTCTTGATGCATTAAGTGAAATAAATTAGACACAAAAGCTTAAGTGTCACAGGTTTATCTTATTGAGAAACCCAGAGCAAAAATAAAGAACAAAAGAAAAGATAAATCCTAATAAGTATCGAGATAATTTGTTCTCAAAGGAAAGGGGGGGTCAAACTGTGGAGGGAGATAGGAGGAAGGGAAGGGATGTGAATGAATAAAATGAAACTGACATGAGTTATTCACATGCAGGAACTCTACGTGAGGATCATCTTGCTATCTTTTGCGTCTTCTCTTTACACTTAAACCATAACTTTTTTCTTCAGGGACCACATAATCCTTGCTCTTGGAGATTCTCTCTCAACAGAGAAATCAAGGTGCTCGTGGCAGTGACTGTGGAAAGATACCTGCTTCCAGCACCAAAGAAAGCCAGTTGTGCAGAAGAAAGTGGAAATTAGTTCAGAAACAATTTCCTGCCATTGAGGCAAAATACTTGACACGCACAATTTAAAATGGATGTGTATGTTGGCTTACGGTTTGAGAGGGCTTTGTCCATGGTTAGCTTGATCCAAGGTAAAAATGACAAGAAAGACAGGCCTCACAAAGAGCACCTACTTACCCCATGGCTAAAACAAAAAAAAAAAAGTGATGAAAAGGAAAAAGTTGAAGATGAAAAGTCACCCTGTCAGGCACAACCCCCAGGGACCCACATCCTCCCTTCAGGCCCCAGCTCCTAGTAGCACATTCAGGTATGAATTCATCCATGGATTAATCTACTGATAAGTACAGTAACCCTATGATCTGATCACCTGTCAAAGACCCATATTTGAACATATGAGACTTTGGGGAACATTTTAGATATAAACTATAACTGTTTGGTTTTACATCTCAAAATATTGAGACTTGAGACAGGTACATATTTAGCTGAAAATTCTATGTGTTTTTCCTTATGTTAAACGGAATTAGATGGATGACCTCAGAAAATGAAATACTGCATTTTTTCTCTCTTGCATGAAATCTGAAAGTCATTAAAAGAGATATTACCAGAAAGTAGAGATTATATCATTAAAGAAAAGAAAAGAGGTCAGGGAAGAAAAGGAGCAAAGGAATAGTGAAAGAATGAAAACAACTTAAGTATGCTGTATGCATGTATGAACTACTTAGTCAAAAAAGAAAAAAAAGGAAACACAGTACTCTGTATAATTGATATGCACTAATGAAATTTAAAATGACAAAAAGAGACACAATCTGTGCAGTGGGAAATTTCTGTGTCTTCAATTGCTGAGTCTCTGTTCTGCATCTTCACTCCCTTATTTACCTCTAACCAGCTGTGGAGTCATCAGACAGCCAGCAACTTGAGCCTGGTGGAGGAAAAAAAGCCACACGACAGAGAAAGTTAGAACAATTACCCCACCAGGGGCCACCGACCCAAAAGAACAAAGCCAGAGGACCACTTCATAGATGTTCTGACCTTAAAATGCCAATGAGAAATGTGAACCAAACACCGAACAGTATACAAAGAGTAAACATCCAAAAACGACAAATTAAAGCCACTACAATACTGAGGCCTCTGAGCTTCCTACCTGACAGATAACTGGACATATAATAAGATGTGGTCTTATCCAGCACAGTAGATTAGCTTAGATCTGGTTCTACCACTAACAACATCAAGGTTTATATCCAGCTGTCCCCCCAAGTCCTCATGAGTTCATGGGCTTTGGGGAGGTGTTTGTATCCTGTGGGTGCGATATTCCTTAGTGCGGACATGGCCCCTTCCTCGCGGGAGGGGTGGGTGCCAGGCCCTGCATCTCCGTGACGAGAAGGTGCCTACCCTGAGGGAGTGTGAACTGCTCAGGAAATGAGTGAAAGCACCAGATGGCTGAGTGACTTCACTGCAGCCAAGGGACAGTATGTTTTATGTAATAATATCCTGCTCTATTAAATTTAATAAATCTCTTCTTGATATAGAGCCAGGCACTTGCTGCTGAGAGAACATCAGTCCCAGGGCCTCCGAGAGAAGTGTTTATCTTTGAAGAGGTATCTGAGGTGCCCACGGACACCAATGCCCGCGCCTCTCAGTAAACAGTCTATCAGGTGTTTGTATCGGGCTAGTGATGTCACCCTCTTTCTCAGAGAATCGGAGTCATTTTTAAATGCCACGAACATGAGAACTGCCTTTTGGGATGTAAATAACTGCACTTCTTTACTTCCCAGACTTCCTGTCTTTTAATTCACTCATAATAGATTCGCTGTAAATTTATCTTCTTCTGGACTCTGGAGACTTAATAATGTAATGGATGGGAGAAAGGCTTTCTATCTCCAGAGAATACAAAGTCCATTCCAAAAAGACAGGTCATACGATTAGAAGAAACAAAACACCGTGGCCCACTACAAAATGATGCAGTGCAAAGTCATTCTACTTATATGGTTGAAATTTTCTACATTAACAACCTCCAATTTCTTTACTGATCCCTTGTAGGGCCAAATTCCCCTGAATTATCAGGAAATTCTGTTTTCACAATATTTAAAACTATATAAGTAGGTAGAGATGTAGAGGTTATGTAGAAATAACAGGTAGATAGATTATAGAAATAGACAGCTGATAGATAGAATGACATTTATATGTACCCAGCCCTGCAAAACGTGTTAACGACAAAGATAAAATGCCAATTCGTATTCGTAAGCAGCAGTAGGTGACAACTGCTGCCACGAAGATTGGGATATAATTTTCCCCATAACCACAGCACCTCATTCATATTAAGATCAAGAAGGGGCAGTGAGCATCACAACTCACAGCTAATCACCAGTGGGAAGCTCAGAAAACGTGTGAAGCAGAATGTGTGCCTATAACTCAGACTGTTTCTTTGGACAGAAAACTCCATTAACTGAAAATATTTAAAGGTAACTTCTAACAAACAAGTCAAAACCTAGAGGTCAGCTCTAAGCCCACCAGCTGTCAAGGTGGAAATCAGTTTGGTTTGTCAGATGGAGGAAGCAGGAAGATATGAGGAAGGAAGGATCTGCTTCAAGACTAAGAGGAAGGAGGGACCTGGAAGTTCTAATGTGGCAGTTGGGTTTCTGAAAGAAAGAGACGGAAGTAGCTGGGGTCTTCAAACTCCCGTGACCCAACCAGTGATTAGCTGTTTTGCTCAGTGTGTGAGCTCAGGCCCACTGAACCTAACGCTGCCTTCCTTTTAAGAGTTTGGGCCCATTTCTACCTGATGTGTTGTAGGCTATCTTCTAAGATGTTTCTTTCCTTTTGCTTTGGAAGTTGACCAAGTAGCTTCCTTAGTTTCTTTTACCAAACCTATCAAAGGCTTCTTTTTTTTTTTTCTATGTTAAAAGGAGCATTTGACAAAGGTATTTAATGTGGGGGGCAAAGGGCCTTGTAGGTAGGGAAAATCTAGGGTAAAGGCCTTTTTGAGCTTTATGAAAAATTAATAGAGGACTTTGACAACTGTAGTCAGAAACAAAAATCAAAACCAACTAGACAGGAATAGGTAGAACCTAAGGGGCAGCTAGATTCCAGCAACAGGAAGACAAAGGTGAGACGTTAGGTCTGGGAAGCCCCTGAGCACTGTGATTAACATAAGAATCACGAACTTTCTCCTTACTTAAAGCTAAAGTACAAGTTTTAAGGTCCCTGTTCCTAATCTTACCTTCACCAAAGGACAGGGAAAGATCACAGGGCCAGAAGAAATCCAGGTCAGGATGAAAGAGGCCAGGAAGCAGCTTGATTCCGGGAGCTTCCTGGGAGAAGGAGCCTGAGAAAGAAAGCTGCTGCTCTCAGAGGCCCCGAGCAAGTCCTTTTCCTGCTTCAAATAAACCATCTTTTATTTTAAACATGTCCTCTCTAATTCTTCACTGACACTGGGTTTAGGAATGCCAGCACCTGCTTTTTCCACCGGAACAGTGGTTTGTAGTGCAATTATGAACGTTGCGTGTAGATTGTATTCATTTCATACCCTGCCAGGTCTCGCCTGTCTACCTAGAATCCCACACTGGTTCACGCATCAGTGAACGCGAACGCATTTATCTAAAATGCAAATGGCTGTGTGCTGTGGAAGGAAAGGTCTTCCCAGACACACAACCTAACCCTTCCTGCAAAGACAGCCGGAAGCAAACATTCACCCCTGCCGAGGTGCTTTCCCCGGCATCGATTGCAGAGAGCACCTGCAGTCTCTGCTCCCATTCCAAACCACTCCTTGCTGTAAAATTTGGATTTGTCCTCAAGACTTTCTATCACGAGGCACCTGGAAACACCCTTTCTACTAGCTTCTTACCAGTTGCTATTTCCTGAGGGATCCCAGCCGTCCTTTGGATCTGAATGAAACCAAAGAAGACGCGAATCCACCAGAGACAGACAACTCTCTCTGTCCCCCAAGGCTCCTGGACACTTTTCATGGTTCTAGAAAGGATTTCTTCACTCTGTCAAACGCAGATTGTGTTTTCCGAGCCAGTGGTATTTTCTTCCCCTCTTTTTCACGAAACACTTTGTTCATAAAACACCCAAATGCTTCGTTACTGTTGTTTTCTTAAGCATCTTCTCCTTCAGCTATGTCTCTCCCTTAATTTCCAGATCTCCGCCAGTGTGCCTAAGCCTGAAGAAGCAGCGCCATCTGCCATTTCCCTCCACAGCTTGCTCTGTGCTGTAAACTTCCAGCAGTTCGAGGCCCCTACTCACCAGAAATGGTCATCTCCCGCTCCCACCTGGCTGCTGTCAGTGAAGCTTCTGGCTCTCGGATCAGTAAAGGCTACTTAACACAATATTTATGTTTGAAGTCAATTCTTATGAAACTAGAAGAGTGATATATTGTCTAAGGGGAACAACTTTAGAAACAAAAGAATATTCCCTCTCACTCAGGTTCACAAGGTTGCAGACATCAGACGCTGTACCCAGCTGCCTGCTTTGGAAGAGATTTTCCCATAGCCAGGCCTTGAACAGAGAATATGGGTCACGTTTTGCAAAAACTTTTCTAGGTAGATTTGCTATATAAAATACAGGACACATAGTTAAGTTTAAATTGAATACCACCTACAAACAATATTTTAGTAAAATTATGTCTCAACTATAACACCAGACTTACTTCTGAAAAAAAAAAAAAAAACAATATGACCAAATGAACCAAAGCAATAACAACAAAAATAGAAATTCAAATTTTATCGGATATCTTATATTTCTGTTTTCCTAAGTCTAAGAGAAAATTACAGAGTAGAGTCATTATATTGGATCAAAAGTGAGACGCATTGATTTCTAAGGAAGTCCAGATTGAGGCAAAATCTTCAGAGAGGTCTGGGGGTATGCACCTTCACAGTTAGACCGACCTCAGAGAAAAGGGACTTTCATATCCCAGAACTTTTGTCTTTGGGTCTGCATATATTGGAGGTAGAGACTCCACCAACAGGCAGTGTGGGTCCAGCATGCAAAACACATTTATGGAAGATCACAGATAGAACTGGATAGTTACAAATCACACAGAAGCCAACTTCAAATTCACATTTATGCCTAGAGGGGTATGTGGAGAAATGGTCGTGGGAATATTGAATCTTGTTACTATCTCAAACAAAACTCAAATTTATTAGAACTCTCTGGAGAGCTCACAGTATGACCGATAGACTGCCCTTGGGAGTGGGCTGTTGGAAAACTGGCAAAGTTTATACATTTGAATCAGTCTGGGGTCCTTTCCACCGCCACCATGGTTACTGATTTCTGGCTGGCCCCTGGAGGCATAAGCTTGCTCTCCCCTCCCAGTGGTTCTCAGACGGAAAACCTGAAGCAGATGTTGGAAGTTGTCATCTGGCCGGTGAAGATTACCTATGCCCAGGAGCAGCGAGCACACTTCAGCCCTGAATCATTTTCCACATTATAAATGGCAGAAGTCAGAAAAATGGTGCCAGGCTCCAAGCCAGGACGTCCCATTGACCAGGCAGATGTGTAATCATTAACTACTTCTCCACCCCTTTATATTAATTTCTCTTATCAAATGTTTGCAAAAGTGTACCACGCTTCTCATAATTCTCACATCCCCCTTGGGTAGCCGCCATTCACACAGAATCCAGATTGGTCTTTTAAAAAAAAGAAAACCGTATTTTTTTTTTCCATTCAGAGATAGCTGAAATGATCCTCTGCCATTTAAAACAAACTTACAACAAAATTTCCAACATGCTCCGCAGGCCCTGTCATCTACAGCACCTTGTCACCCTACTGTGCTTATTCTTGTGACTTTCCTGCTGCTTTGGGCGGCGTCTATACTACTTTCGAAATGTAACCTGTAGTCTTACGGTATTTATGGCATTTCCTCTGCCTGAAACCATCTTCGTTAGAAGGCAGATATGATGCTGCCTTATCCCTCTGTGAGACCTGTGCCGATCTCCCTTCTCCAGCTGAGCGTCCCCCTCTAAACTCACTCGTCCCTTCAGTGTACAAGAACAACCCCCATCTCCATCCCGTCACCTTTCCTGCTTCACCTTTCCTTGCAATTATGTCAATTAGACTACTATGTATATAATTGTATACATATCTATCTCAAGATATCTGTCATCTACCTCTGCCTATCTATCTGTCATCTGTCTGCCTATTTGCAGTTGAAGAGGGGGAATAGCTCACTATTCCCCCCTCTTTTGGGTTCACTATTAAATCTCAAATCCTCAAAGAGACCCTGGGCCATAGAACCTATTCAAATTAATAGTTGAAATAAGGTATATTGACGTACTTACATTAGTATTATGATTTGCATAAAGAAGGAAAGAAAGAAAGAACTTGGCCTCAGATTCTACTTTAAAAGAAGCAAGAGAAGAAGACAAGGGCTCCAGCATCCTGTCCCCTGTTAGTTTTCTAACTTGTCCCCTCACTGACTTGCTTTCGTGAAAAGCTTGACAGTCAGCGGAAGCAGAAGTCCTCCTCGTTCCCACAAGTCCCTTGATGTTCATCCAGGTGTGTGCAGACCCACGCACGGCATAACGAGCCCCCTGCTCTGTATTCTGAAGGTCATACCATCCAGCTCAGTCCCCCTTTGGGAGAGCACGGTCTTGATTAGTAAAGCACACGTGCTTCACAATCTTCTTCCGACACTAGCCCCATCTTTATTCCACCAGTAGCACTTGCCAACCTCTGTAACACAGTATCAGCAGATTCTCAAACTGTAGAAGCCATGCTCTGATGATGATTTAATAGAGTAAGAAATAGAAAGCTTAATTAAGGAGAGTGCAGAAATCACATCTGATTTAGTAAGCAGCCTGGGCCCTGAATGTACAATCTTGACTACCAATAAGGTGTGTTATGAGCCATGTAATATTAGCACCAAAGAGCAGAAGTCTGAAAACTTGGGGAGTAGGTAGAACATTATATATTTTAAAAATATTATTATAATTCCTAGAATATTAAATGGTCTATAAAAGCTATACTTTAGAGAGTGGTACATTGTGATACAGTATTCAGAAAACAACTAGAATATTTATTTTATACAGTGAAGTTTTTTTTCTCTGTGAGTTTAAATTACTCAACCCTTTTTAAAAAAGTAAATTATAAGTTGATTAATGTGTCACTTCCCTTCCTACACTGGCTTGTAGCAGTAATCAATGCTCTGGAAAGTAGTCGCTACAGCAGTGAACGCTTCCCCTGGTGGCAGGCAGGAGGACCACCCTCTCCCACATCTACTGAAATTAGGGAAGGTCCTGTGACTTATTCTGACCAATAAAATACATACAGCCTTCATTAATGACACCAACAACAAAGTCTGAATATTAGCAGATGGTTTATCTCACTACTTTTAGCTTCTTGCTACTCACAGACTTGAGAAAAAGCCTTCTGCTTGGGCCATAAATGATCATGCCAGAAAAATGTGAATAATCCAGGGTGCAAATTAAATGGCTTTGCTTTCTTAAGTCACAGGGTTAGGGAACCTCTTTGTTACCAAAGCATGAGCTTATCCATATTACTTCATGGGGTGGAAGCCAAGGTCAGGAGAGAGAACTATTAGAAATAATATGGTTTGGCTATACAAAGGGCAAGTTCTAATGTGGAGTGATGGGACATAGAAGATAAGTACTATACTCATGATTGAAAGTTAGAGAGCAAACACATATAAAAAAGTATGAAAGGAAGATGCTAAAAAAAAAAAAAAAGCTCCACAAAACATTGAGTCAGGCAGCAGAACCCTAGAAATTAACAGTCACAGATAAGAATTTGAAAGGTGAAGATGATCAAAGACCCACATTCTTGCCAAATTTTCTGGGTTGCTTGTAGAATTTTCCTGGACTGAAGGAGACAATAAGCTGCTATTGGCCTTAGCTAAGCTTAGACCAAGAATAAAATAAAAATCAAACAATGGATAAATGAATAAAGATTATTACATTTAAGTATTATGTTGTATTTTGTTAATACTTGCAAAACATGGGAGATGACTGTTAAATGAATTGGTTTGACTGTAAATTATCTGGAAATACTTCACAGAGAGTCAAGAGTAAAGATATAACATGATCTTGCACAGTAAGATAGCTTTGGACCATGATAAATAATGTAAGAATGACAAAGCTACTATAGGTTCTTTACTAAAACATAAGTCTTCAGTGGGGAACATGTGGGAATATTGGGGAAGGGGAAAAATGAGAATTAAATTGTGTCATACACCGGTACAAATTCTCAATGTGGAGTGTATTTGGGATGTGTGTGTATATATAAGGTGTCAATAAAATGTACTAAATAATAAAAAAAAACCCTAAAAACAACAACATAAAAGACACAGCATAGTTTTGTAGGTTGGGGGGGGGTGATGTGGTTCTGAGATCTGAATATTGAACAGTAGTAGCTGAGCTTCAGTCCTGCCCTGACCCCTTCTCACAGGAATGGTCTTCAACACATCATCAAAAGTCTCTGTATTTGTAGTAGAAGAATGTCCACCTGAATTCAAGCTACAGAAATGACATGTCTACAACCTCTTTGAATGCTCCGTGTGACGACGTGGTATTCTAGAAAGAGCCTTGGAGCCCGAGGAACTCGTAAAGTTCTGTGAGAAGATGAACATGTGTCCACGGGAAAGTAAGGACATCCGGACACCTGAGCCAGCTGCCTTTGTATCCTGCAGGTTACAAGACCCTACCGTTGTCTGCCTGTCACTGGAGGCTCAGGACACCAGGTTCCTCTCAAAGTGGCCACTCAGATATTTCAAATTACATTCAAGGGAGCCAAGAACTCCACTCGCGAGGACACCACCCCGACTCACCAGCCACCATTCTCCCCACTTCTGCTCAACCCTGGCTACCAGGTCTTGCTCTCTGTCCACAAGTCTAATCGGTGACTCCCCCACCATCGGGGCTCTCAGTGCTCTGGGACAGTGGGGCTGGCTCAGAGCGTGTGCTCAAGCTGCGAGGCCCAGAATGCGTTCACCCTCCCTGTTCGTTTCCGGCTAGCCATCATTATTTTCCAGATCACCCTTTATTTCTAAGTCAGACAATAAAAGTAAGACGCTAACTAAAGTTAAACTTGTTAAATTCGTTACAGTGTTTCCAATGGAAACGAAAATCTGCATTCACCAAAGAGAAATCTCACACAATTCACAAACCATCTCACTCGTTTGAATATCAGACACAAGTCGGCAGGGGGTTCCTAAGAGGCAAGATGGCTGTGAAGGCTTTCCTTTGTGTTTGTCCTTCCAGTCAGCCTGAATTTCCTACTGTAATATGTCACAGAGGAAGGAAACTCAAACTTCACCTACAGTGAGCTCAGTGGTTTAGACTCTTCAGGAAATCGCCTTTGAACCTGTATGCTTCAGAGCCTGCCCCTCTGGATTGGACTCAACTGAGAATTGTAGGAATTAGCCTACACAAAGACTATTATGTCTAGTAAGAGATTAAATAATAGAGAGAGGGAGGATGGGACAGGTCCCAAATCCTAGAAATCTGAGACGCTGAGGCACGAAGATTCTAAATTCAGGGTCAGTTTGGGCAATTTAGTGATAGCAAGTGCTTTTAAAAAATGAACAAACAGGGCCGAAGGGTTAGCTCAGTGGTTCCAGCGCCTGCCTCGCAAGCGCAAGGTCCTGAGTTCGATCCCCGGTTACCCCATACAATGCTGGGCGTGGAGACACGCCCACCAACAATCAACTCCGCATACCACAGTGCCGGACGTGGTGGCTCACGCCTGTCATCCCAGCACTCGGGAGGCAGAGACAGGAGGATTGCTGAATTCGCGGCGGCTTGCCTGGGCACCATAGTGAGCTCAGGGCCAGCCTGAATTACAAAGCGAGACCCTGCCTCAAAAAGCAAAAAAAAAAAAAAAAAAAAA
>PVIC010010745.1:0-30388 GCA_004025085.1 Thryonomys swinderianus
TTCAGTTGTATTTACCAACTCCCTGCTTGTTTTGCGCTGTCCTCCCTTTCCTGCTTCCCTTGACTTCTTCGGGTTACTCTTTTTAGAATTACCATCCCATTATTGCCTACTAGTGCATTAGTTCAAGCAATAGAGACGAAACCATATCTTATTTTCTGCAATCTAACAGAAATTGTGTCTTTTGCCACTTCTCTAATCTGGTAGAACACTTTAACATCATTCATTTTCCAGTTTTTACGTTGTCACTCCCAGACTTTCGTTCCTACATTTTTTTTTTTTTTTTTTGAGACAGGGTCTTGCTTTGTAGTTCAGGCTGGCCCTGAGCTCACTATGTAGCCCAAGCAAGCCTTGAACTGGGCAATCCTCCTGCCTCTGCCTCCCGAGTGCTGGGATTATAGGCGTGAGCCACCACGCCTGACTCGTTCCTACATATTTTAACCCCACAATGTATTCTGAGGATTGATTTAAACAGGCACTATTCACTTATATTTATAAACATTTCTGTTCTTTCCTTAACCCTTTTTTACTCTTTTGAGACAGGGTACTACCAGTTTCTCAAGATGGGCTTGAGTTTATGATCCTCCTGCCTCGGCCTCCCCAGAAGCTGGGATTACAGGTGTGGGCTACCCAGTCTTTTCTTACTTTTGCCTGCAGTTTCCATTTTAGCACTTCCTGAGTATCTTTAGCTGCGCTCTCGGGGTTGCCTCGATGTCCTGAGTTCATCCTGAGTTGATTGAAAGTGTTTGCCCGTCACAGTCATTTTGACTTTGAGGAAGAGCCAGAAGGCACACGGTGCCAGGCTTGAGGACACAGCATGGAGCTTTCTGAGCTGCCTGTCTGTTGATGGCAGCAGTGCTCACTCAGCCAAGAGGCCCAGAGCTGACGTGAGGGTGCGTCGGGTCTTGAGGGCCTTTGTAGCAAGGTGTGCTCTACTGTAATAATTTTTTTTTTCTTTTTGAGACAGGGTCTTTTTGTAGTTCAGGCTGGCTCTGAGCTCACTGTGTAGCCCAGGCAAGCCTGGAACTCAACAATCCGCCTGTCTCTGCCTCCCGAGTGCTGGGATTACAGGCGTGAGCCGTGAGCCACCACACCTGGCACTGTGGTATGTGGTATTGATTGCTGGTGGGCGTGAGTCTCCACGCCCAGCATTGTATGTGGTTACCGGGGATCGAACTCAGGACCTTGTGCTTATGAGGCAGGTGCCAGAACCTCTGAGCTAACCCTCCGGCCCTGTAGTAATATTTTAAATGTAGTGTCTGCTGTGTATCTGGGTCACACTTCCCCCTCTCCCTCCTGGGAGATGCGGGGTGCTGTCCCAGAGCCCCTGGTGGCCTTCCCTCCTGCCGTGCTCACCTCTTGTTTCATCTGAGAGTCAGGTGAGCGCGAGCGGACCACTCAGGAGGAGCTGAGGACGGCTTCTGTGCAGTGTGGTGAGGTTGCCCGCCCAGGCCCCTGATGTGGCCGGGGTCACAGAGCGGCCGTGCCCATGATTTGCTCATCCTGGGCCCTTTGCTGCTTGACATCAAGATGGAGGTGAGTTCCATCGCTGGCCAGCCTGGGGCCTCCCCACCACCCAGTCGCTCCACAGCCTGCAGGTCTCAGCCAACAAATGGCCCCGAGTGTTTGAAGCCCATGAAGTGCCGGGTGGGGGTCCTTTAGCCTCATGGGCCTCATCCCCAGGACACCCCAGCCCATCCCCGGCTCTGCCCAGCCTGGCTCAACTGTGGCCGCCCCTCCTGGCCCTGCTGCCCTGCCACATTCCTGCCCCTTGGAGTGAAGCACCCAGTGCTGGCTCACTTTGCCACCAGCTCCTCCCCCGAGCTCCCCGGGAGCTGGTGACGGCACCTGCCGTCTGTGGGTCTGTCTGTTTCCGTGGTTTGTGCACTCGGGCACAGATGCCCTCGCTGTGCCCCCGCTGGAGGACGCAGACTGCTCTAGCTCCTGGTGTGCTGTCAGCTCTTCAGTAAGCCAGGCCTCACGAGAGGCCAGAGCCTGTGTGTCCCCCGTGGCGAGATCAGTGCCGAGTGCTGGGTCCTCCCCACATGCTTCGTAGGCGAGTGTTGTCCCCGCTGAGGCCAGTGCTCCTCACGTGGGCCACGCCCACCTCCCCACAGCCCCAACTCAGCAGAGGATGAGCCAGGCCGCAGGTGGCAAACTTGCAGTTCCTGCCTCCTGAACCAAAAAACATGATGGGACCAATCCTCAAGACTCCGGGCCACTTCTGGGGGTTGCATGGACTGTAACTCAGACCAGATATAATTCACTTTTTAGTGTGTTCTTTTCCTCAAAAGTTTGGACAAGAGATTTTTAGAAATCATGAACAGAATGCAGAGCTCTGATTTCGAAGTAAATATAGTTGATATAAGTTAAGTATCTTTAAATTAAAAATCCCCAACCTAGAATGCTCCAAAGTCTTAAACTTAATGATCAAAAGTACTAGCTTTTTGAGCATTTCAGTGTTTGAACTTTGGGGTCAGGATGCTTAGGCAGTGAGCTTTCCACAAAAAGTGAAATCTTAAAACTCCCCCAAGCATGACCTTCTAGTCTTGAGCACTGTAGACAGGGCCCTCAGCCTGTATGTGAAGACCGGCGCTGCTCTAATGGGGGCTCAGAATGGCTTTCCTTAAACAACTGATGGAAGGACCGAGCGGCACGGGGTGGGGCAGGCCCTGTGCAGTGGACTGAGAGTGCAATGCAAAGGCCATGCTGGCTCTGCTGGGTCTACCAACTCATGTCAAGGAGGAGGTGCTTGAATGGGGTTTCAAAGGATGAATAGGAGTTTGCAGGTGAAGAAAACAGGAGTGCTACAGGTAGGGAATGAGGCTCAGGCAGATTCAGAGACAGGAGGAAGTGTCTGGCTGTCCTCAAATGACCTGTGTCTTTTCTCAGCGTCCTGATGGTAAGGATGCCAGCCATGGACTTAGGGCCACCCTTGCAGGGTGCATATCTGTTCTGGACTGGTTCTGCAGATCACATACAGGGGCAGAAGCAAGGTCTGAGTGACCTTCTGGGGTCACAACCCAGCCTGTCACAGGCTCCTGGCTGCTCTCATTCATCAGCTCAAAGTGCCACTGGGCCGTCTCCACAGACTATTCTGTGCAGCTCTGCCCATAGGTGCTCTGTAAGTCACTCATCAACCCCTGAGCTCTGTGCTGGGCCCTGGGAACCTGAGATGGTGAGATTGCAGAAGGGAGACTAGGACACAGGCCAAGAGTAAGTGCCGTTGAGTGCCAGGACCACCCTTGGGGCCGTTGAATGCCAGGACCATCCTTGGGGAGCATGTCTTTGGCGAGCATGTGGCCTCCAGCATGAGGGAGCAGAGTTGGGAAACAGGAGTGGATGCCCAGTAAGAGCTCTGAGCCTGGATCCAGGGCACCGGGACCAGGGAAGCGTCGGTGTGGGCTGGCGGCCACGTGTGCACAGGGGCGGGGAGGGGGAAGTATTGATTGGTGAGGCCGGCTTGATGGATGGGCGCTGTCCCCGGGCACCCAGGCACCACGTGCCCACATTAGGCCGCTGGCGCCGAACTCATCTGGAAAGCCCTTCGCAGACGGCGGGCACAGCGCTCACTGCGCCGGCAATTACAGTGCGTCATTAATTAAAGAACTGCTCTCCGTAAGCGATCGAGTGTGTGAGTGCAGAGTGAGGAGCCAGCCGGCTGGGGCTGCAGCCCTGCCCTCTCCTCCCAAGCCCAGTGGTCCCAGGAGGGCCTGGCGCCGAAGCCCTGAGGGGCAGTGCCCGCTGTGGGCACAGAAGGGGCTCTGTGTGCACAACCTTCCCCAGGGGAGGGGTGGAGGGAGCATGGTGTGTGTCCCCAGGAGTGCCAGGACTGCAGGGTGGGACCGGCACCGCTATGGTCTCTGTCCCTGCAGCCCAGCCTGCACCGGTGGTCCCTGCCAGGCTCTCTGGTGCTGAGCCCCCAGGGACCTGCCCAGCGCTGGGCCCTGTGCCTGGCAGCCTGCCCCTCTGCCCTTCTTGTGCCAGGCCACCAGCTTCTCCTGGGATGTGCCCACTGTTCTGGAAGCCTGGCCACACCGGGCTGGACCAGGGGCATCTGGTCTGCATGCCCCCCCCCCCCGCTCCCCTCAGGGTCCCGGGAGGAGGGCCCAAGGGCAGGGGCACACCGCCTGGTCCTCCCTCCTGGGGTTGGCTCCAAATTGCTTTTGTGAAACTATTTCATTGGATCAACCCTAAGTAAGTGTTTCATTTGGTGCTAACGACTGCTCTGAAGGGCCGGAATCTTGGGAAACAGCACCGCAGCCACATCCCTGAGTCCCGCTTCATGAGGAAAAAATGTCCAAATACAGACTTTGAAGCTTTGCTCAACAAGTCTCTTGGCTGTCAGCGTGCCCGGCCTGGGTGGGTGGCAGCCGAGCTCTGGCAGAGTTTGTGGCTCCTGGAAGGGCAGCGGAAGGAGACGCACACGGTCAGCCGCGGGGTGGCACGTCCCTGGGGGCAGTGACAAGCCCAGCCGCGCCAAGCAGCAGAGGAATTGTTCTTCCCCGGCCAGCTGGGGACCGGGTGGCCGCAGCCGGAAGTGGGCGTGGCCCCGCACTGGGCGAGCTCTCGATCCCTTCCGCGCCCTCTCCCTGCAAACCCGCGGTGCAAACGTCTGTCCCACTGGTGCAGACATCTGTCCCACTGGGGGGGGGCAGGGGGCGCTGCCTGACAGCCGGGCCAGCCCTGACCCTAGCCCGGCCTGGACCAGAGCCCCGGCTCCTTGCAGAGCCTGCAGCGTGGGCCCAGCGCCCTGGCCGGGCCTCTGTTCCGGTGAAGGGGCGGAGGAGCCCCACTGGAGCTGGAGGGCCCAGCGCCGCCCCTCTGCGGTCTGCACTGGGTGCAGCCCATTGGCTTGGGATCCCCGAAGAGCGCCCACCTGTTCGTGGGCAGCGAGACTCGGTCTCATCTCAGTCTGCAGCTGGAAGCCTGGCCCCAGCGGCACGGGGCTGGCTGCTCCTAGGCCTGCTGCTGGGCTCAGTGACCATGTCTTGTCTCTGGCCTCTCAGTCGCCCCTCTGTGGCTTTCTGTCCAATCCCTCTTCTCAACCAGACAGAGCAGGCGAGGACCACCCAGCGACCGCCGTTCTGTGAAATCATCCATGTAGAGGCCAGGTCTCAAACAGTCCCATCCGAGGCCTTTCGAGCCCACAGCGCACCCTCCTGGGCCTTTGGGACGGGGGTGCAGGGCTGAGGCTGTGACCCCGCATGCTGCTCTGGCCCGACCGCTCTGGAGACTTCTGGGGACGCCAGCTGCTGCCTGAGCCTGAGCTGTGTCCTCACGGTGGTCCTGCCTGTCTCTGCCACCTTCTGTGCCCCCAGAATTCAGTGCAGCACCTCAGCCGGTTGCTGCTGCCCCAGGAGCCCCAGATGATTGTACTGGAAGCTCCAGAACAAGATAACCTGGCTCAAGTTCAGCTTCCCTCCCAGCCTCTGTGGAAGAGGCGAGAAATATGCAAATGTCCACGCCCTTGGCCCCCACTCCAGCCTGCTGGCCAGCCAGGAAATCACCTCTTCAGGAAACTGCATAATTATGTGCAACTATTTTCAGCCTGCTGGCCGAGCTGCAGGATTTACTCTGCTATTAACGCTCTGAAATCTGTCTAGACGCGGGGCAGGAGCACCGGACAAGACAAATTCATTAGCTGGCCTGAATAATTCAGAGAGATTTGGAAGGCAAATGAGTGGTGGGTGCAGAGCTCGGTCATGGTCTCTGCACTTATATAGATTTTCCTTTAAGAGGCAGAGTATAAATTAATAACAGTCTGATTGTCGCTAATGATGCAGGCGGGGCCAGCCAGAGGCTCCCAGACAGCAGCTCATTAGGGCCAGCGTGCTGGCTCCCCCGTGGCTTGGTTGGTTAAGTTCCTAGAAGCAGCCCTGGCCCTGGTCAGTGATGGCTACTCTGACGGTGACCGCGCAGCCCGGAGCTCTGCCCTGGAGGAAGGACTCCTCCCGAGGCCATGTTGGCGGGAAACCTCCTCCAGGCAGAGCAGACATGTGCCTGTCCTCTTCCCACATGGGTGACAGGGACAGCAGCACTGGGGTACACAGAGCTGCTCGCCTGCCCCCACCCCAGGCAAGGCCCTGGTACAAATGCCGCCGTAATTCTGGCCCCCAGCTGTCTGTGTCCCTCCGTCCCCTTGACCCGTGCCAGGGACAGTGTTTACACATCTGCACCTGTGCTCACATGCAGGGCAGGCAGGGCAGAGGGTCCTGTGGGCCTAAGGACACCTTGTGACTATCTCTCCTGGGGCAGAGCCTCGTGCCACTCTGTGGGTAGGTGTGGGGACACAGTTGCCCAGCACAAAAATACAAACACTGCTGGGTCCACTTGTGTGAGACCCCGAGAAGTGAAGCCCCCAGGGAGAGACAGGAGAGGGTGGTGCCAGGGCACGAAGAAGGGCATGGATGGCATTGTATGAGGCTTACAGAATTACAAACACTAAGACAATAAAAGGGCATTTACTTGATAAACAAAGAAGTAAGTTCCAGATTAAAATAGCTGGCAAAGCCAAGCATCCTGGCAACACCAGATTCCTGTAGCCTCCCCTTGCCCATTTTTGGCCTTAGGGGTATGGGCGGGCAGGGGGCAGTGCAGGAGAGGCCCAGCCTAGCTTAGGGGACTCTCACCATTCCAAGAAAGGCTGTGCGTCCACCCTCCCTCACCCCGGGAGCCTCTGGGCTGAGGCCCCGGCTGCCTCTCCTCACTGCAGGGAGGCCCCGCAAGGCAGGCAGCTCCCTGCACGGGCACCCCAGGCCCACATGCTGAGCTCCCCCACCACGGGTGCCATGAGCATTCTCAGGCTTGGCTTGCCCATGTCCTTACAGGGTCTCGCTGCCTGGTGTCCTGCCATCCAGGCCGACGACCCTGCTGAGTCATGAGGGAGTGCCGGAGCCCAGACCTGCCCCTCGGCCTGCTCACAGCGGCCTCGGTTTTTCTAGCTGTTTCCCAGATTCTGGCCCCTAGTTCGCTCCTGTGGCTAAGACCAAGCAGGAGGAGGGAGAGGGAATGTCAGTCCCTTTGTGACAGGCCCCTCTTCCAACTCCACCGCCTTCCGTGCTCCCTGCTGCTTCTCTGCTGACCTGACAACGGCCATGGCCTCACAGCTTGCGCAGTGGCCTGTCTCTGTGACCAGCAGCCTGTGCTCAGAAGCCCAGCACCGCTCATGCCAAGTCAAGCCCAGGTGTGGTAGGCTGAGCCCTGATGGCCCAGGGAGAAGGCCCTCCTCTGCCCTTCCAGCTTCCAGAGGCCCCTCTGCAAAGCCAACAGTGCAGCCATGTCCTTGCAGTGATCACTCTGTGCCCACTTCCACTGCCTTCCCCAGGAGGCCTTGTGATGATGTGAGGCTCACTTTCCATCCTGGACGACCCCCTGTCCTGTCTATGTGAGTGTGGGGGTGTGCATGCACGTGCATGTGCGTGGCAGTGTTGGGGATTAAACTCAGGGCCTTTGGACTGAACTATGTACCCAGCTGTTTTTAACGGGAGACAGGGCTCTAACTTGTGGTCTTCTTGCCTCAGCCTCCTAGAGGCCGGGACTGCTCCGGCACACCCAGCAATCTCCCAATCTTGAGGCTGGCTGATGGCGGCTTCATGACCCCCTGGCCGTGCCCCTGGGGTGTGTACACAGCTCAACCACACTGCTCCTTGGTGAATGTTGCTGTCCTCGGCAGCCCGCTGGCAATGCCCACACCTGTGATGGTGGTGCCAGTTAGACATGGAGGAGTGATGCTGCTGTTACTGTGAGCAGGCTCAGGGTGAGAACAACCGAGCGTCACCGCTGGTTACTGCTCTTCCACAGAGCCCGGGCAGTGGCCACGGCGGCAGAGCCCCAGCTCTGCTCAAGCCATCATCTAGCTCAATCGCTCATCTCTCACCCCCTGAGGCCTGTAGACCAGCACGCTGAGTGCAGGAAGCTACCCCCACCCCAGGAGTGAGGCGCCTGGGGCCACAGCACTGGGCAGGAGCTCCAGGCCCTTTTTAGCTGGGTGGCTGTGAGCAGAACAGACGACCCATCCCCAGAATCACCAGGGCCACAGCGCTGGCCCAAGGCTGGTCCCCTGACCGCCGGACACTCAGGCCAGCAGCCAGGCCTCCTCTCCCCCAGGGTCCCAGCCACTGCCTGTTCTTGTGCTGAGCTCCCGCTGCAGGCTGGAGTTGGCTTTCAAGGTCTGGGTTTTCAACCAGAAGGAACCAAAACAGCTGACGGGAAAAGGGGAGGTGAGCCGCTTCCTGCAGAGTTGGTGGGCAGAGCTGTCTGGGGCCACCTGAGCGCATCCCCCACTGGGGGGGTAGGTGGAGCGGTTGATGTGGGGCTGGCTGTGGGAGGGCAGGGAGGGCTCCTTCCTCCTGCTGACTGGTCAGGGTTCGGGGCCTTGTGCTGGGAAGAGCAATGCCGACCGCTGGTCTCTTGCCTGCCCGCCTTGTGGCAAAGTGCCGAGAGGTGGCTTTGAAGGGAAAGTGGTGGCCAAGGGGAGGGCAGGGGTCCTGGGAACGCTTGGCCCTCACCACAGATCAAAGCTGGGCAGGGCCCTGACAGGCGAGGTGTGGCCGCCTGGCTCTCATTAGGGCCGCCCTGCTGTGACTCCAGACTTCGGACATTGCACCTGGCTCCGCAGGCAGCCAGGCCGGGCCTCAGTGGTCCACCCACAGCTCCCCCTTCCCAGGGAGCCTGTACCAGCCTTGGGCTCTGCGGAGGGCCCTGGCCACACAGCATCTCTCCAATGTCAGACTGCATTTGTTTGGATATCAGAAGGCCCTCCAAACCCACGAGCCAGAGGCTCAGTCCCGGGGCACTGTGGGAAGAGGGCCCTGAGGTTAGGTCCCTAGGAGGCATGTGCACCAGGGCACTGGGGACTGTCCTGTCCTCTTCTGCTTCCAGGCCCGGCTGCGGGGGGACTGCTCTATGGGGACCCGGCAGCCTCCTTCCTCCAGGGGTCTTCTCACAGGTTAGCATGGGGTGGAGCTGGCGGGCAAGCAGACCACGTGGAGCCCACAGACTCCTGCTCCTCACCGTGGTCTCCTCTTCCAGGAGCTTGCATCTGAGCGCCTTCCTCGTGGGAGTCAGTGCAGAGCTGCGACACACCCTGACTCTGTCCCAGCCCCTTTCACCCCATAGAAGCGCCCTCTTCCCAGCCACCCCAGCTCACCCATCCTGCTCCCGTGGGCATAGAGGAGTCCCCCCTCCAGCTACGAGGATGGCTGTCGCTCCAGGGGGCCAGCGTGCTCTCCATGTGCAAGGTGCTCTCCATGTGTAAGGCCCATGCTTGACCCTGACACAACTCCAGACACAGCAACCACAGCTGCAGTGGTGCTGCCTCTCTTGGGTCCCTCTGCTCTGGTGAGCCCTCTCCCGGCGAGTTTAGTGACCCTACACTTGCGTGCCAGAGGGTTCTACCTGCTGGCATAGGGCAGGGGTACTTCCCTCACCACTGGGGAGGCAGCTGAGTCCTGAGCTTGCCTCCTCCTGCCCGGCTGCCCAAGTGGGACCCCTTGGCATCCCCAGGAGCACAGGGGCAGTGATGGAAAGAACACAGGTGGCATCCTGGTGCAGGCGCCAAGGGTCCTGGAGGCCCTGTAGCTGGTGCCTCTGGAAGCTGGGTCCAGCGGTCAGCTGTGCTCTCCCTGGCCTGTCCCCCTTCTGTGAAAGGGGCGTGGACAGTCCTGCTCTGACACTCAGGGGCACGCCTTGGAAGGGCCTGTGTGGGCTCCTCCACACCAAGGAAGCAGACTGGGGGTGGGAGTCCTGCTGTGCCTCCCAGTCACCTCTGTCCAGCCCTTCACCCCCCACCTGCTCAAGCGGCTCCCAGCACAGTGGCAGTGCTGGGCACCCCCATCCAAGCAGTCTTGGGTCAGACCAGTTGTGGGGATCCCCGCAGATTCCTGGCATGATGGGTGGAGAAGCATGAGTTGCAGGTCAAGTTCAGACCCATTTCTGGAAGGAGGAAGGGAGGCAGGGACAGGACCCCGGGAGAGAACATGTGGAGGCTGCTGCCCAGAGCCAGGTGTCCCTGGCACAGTGGGCACAGTGTGGAGCCTGACTCCTCCCTCTACCAAGTGCACAGGGTCGGCCAGGGGTTAGCCAGGTCCATGTGGACATCTCAACACTGTCCTGGTCGGGGCTGGCCAGAGCCACCTGAGGTGACAGCACCATGACTCAGCCTTCTACACTGCACTGCTGTGTGGCCCCAAAGCTCAACTTTATTTAAAGAGAAACTTAAAAGTAAAGTATTGTTTTCCCTTGTTATTTTTTTATGTGTTGGTGGTACTGGGAAGGGGACTCGGCCCCTGCACGTGCTGAGCAAATACTCTGCCACTGAGCTGCCTCCAACCCTGCGTCCTCCCTGTGGCTTCGTCGTGTCCTGGGGCCGAATTCATGACCTGCACACTGAGCTACATCCCAGGCATTTGTATTCATTTTTCTTGAATTTTGAGACACAGTTTCATTAAGTCTTCAAGTTGTCCAGGCTGTACTCAGACTTATGATCTTCTTGCCTCAGCCTCCCTGAGGGCCAAGATTAGAAACAGATGCCGCCATGCCTGGTCCATTTTTCCAATTTTGTTATCAGTCTACACAGAGAGAACAAATGAGAGCCCCTAGTCCACACTTCTGTGAAATACGTGCGCACGTGCTTCCTTCCATGTGGGCAGAAATCTGAATGAGTGGCCATAGCCTCTCACAGAGCACTGTCTAGCTGCGAAGTGCTTTCAGGGGCTTTCGTGCCAGTGACGAGGATCAAACAGTTACTCACTTTCATACTCAGCCAGATTCTGGAAAGGTGGCTCCTGGGGGAAGCTGGAAGAGCCAGGGCTCAGCACACTCACACACACACGTACACACAGGTGCATGCATGCCCACACATGGGCTCAAAGCACACACAAGTACATGCACACATACATAACCATATGCATACACACCTATGCGAGCCCCAGCCTCGTCTTTCCTTTACACAGGGGAAGCAGCAGCCTAGAAGGGCTAGCCACAGGCCAGGGAGCACAGAAGAAATCAGCACTCTTTGCGCATCATTGCAACCAGTGATAGCCCGGGAAGCACCCTGTGGCCCCCAGCCACCCCTGCACTCCGTCCCCCTGACACCTGAACAAATGTTCAGAGGCTATCAGAGGCTCTAAGTCACACGATTTCGCATGATATGATTTATGCAGCCATCATTCCAATCATCCTAAATAAGAAAAATGTTGGTTTTCAATTGCCACTGAGCTGCGTCTGGTCTCCTTTAGATGAAGACCAACCACTCAGAGTGACAGCTCTGCCCTCAGAGCTGGCTGCCGGCCTGCGGGGTCTAACCAGACACACCCTTGCCCGGGCACACTTGGCGGCTTCTGGTTTGAATTTGTAGCCGTCCGTGTAATAGCCAGGAAAGCTCTGTCTCCTATTAAATGATGTTAAGCCCACATTTTAAGTTATATATATGAGAGATTATCCAATCAGCAAAGTTAAACCTGGGGAAACTGGTAGAATTATCTAATTTCTGCCAGGAGGGAGGGAAATATACATCGAGTACATTTCTATGTTAGATCTGTACTTATATGTTACATGCCGTATATAAACATATGACACTAACACATTACCTAGTGTGCAATGACATGATACACGCCATGACTCATGAACATGCTCATAGGCAGGATGTGCTCCTGAGCGCAGCACCAGCCCAGCACATCTGAGACCCTGGATTCCAGCTGCAGCACTGAAAAAAACAACAAAAAATTACATGTACTTGCATATAACTATACATTTAACATCTAAACCAAGGGAAATATATAGAGATATGTACATAATTTAAATGAATATGTATAAAACATACATCAGCATGTGTAATATGTTATACAGGGCCGGAGGGTTAGCTCAGTGGCTCCGGCACCTGCCTCGAAAGCACAAGGTCCTGAGTTCAATCCCCGGAAACCACATACAATGCTGGGCGTGGAGACTCACGCCCACTAGCAATCAATATCACATACCACAGTGCCGGGCGTGGTGGCTCACACCTGTCATCCCAGCACTCGGGAGGCAGAGACGGGAGGATTGCTGAGTTCCAGGCTTGCCTGGACTACATAGTGAGCTCAGAGCCAGCCTGAACTACAAAGCAAGACCATGTCTCAAAAAAAAAAAAAGTTATACATAATTTGCTATAAACACATCAATCATGTGTGGCAGATTTATTAATATGTTTGGTTTTTTGTTTTTTTTTTTGAGACAGGGTCTCGCTTTGTAGGTCAGGCTGGCCCTGAGCTCACTATGTAGCCCAGGCAAGCCGCCGTGAACTCAGCAATCCTCCCGTCTCTGCCTCCCGAGTGCTGGGATTACAGGCGTGAGCCACCACGCCCGGCACTGTGGTTTGTGGTATTGATTGCTGGTGGGCGTGAGTCACCACACCCAGCATTCTATGTGGTTACCGGGATCAAACTCAGGACCTTGAGCTTGCGAGGCAGGCACCGGAACCACTGAGCTAAATCTCCAGCCCTCGTGAAATTTTTATAAAATGTGGATCCCTTGAAATAATCCAGTGACTTGGCCCAGCTGAATGCCAACGCCATCCATGTAGACACGCCTGTGAGTTTCACACCGTGTCCAGTCTGTGGAGCTCTGGATGACTTTGGCGGGTGCAGAGGATGAGTCCAGGAGGAAGCGGCGGCGGACTTGGGGAGGAGCCTCCCTGTGCCTTCCTGCCTTCCCCACCTTCACAGATCTGCATAGTGTTTATTCCCCTCCTTTCTTTTGACCTGGAAATCAATGTCAGTGGAACCGGAAGTCACCTAAAGACAGGTCCCCAGGGTTGGGTTCATGCGCCACTGATGGGAACGTTGCTCTTCCTGATGCACGGGCGTCCTTGGCTCCAGAGAGCACAGTGGGGTGTGGACTTCGGTCCCCAGGAGAGCAGAGCAGAGCCGGAGCAGGTGGAGCCCAGTTGAGGTAGAGAGCAGTGCGGCCCAGGACAGGGCATGCTGCCTCTACAGACCCCACAGGTGGGACAAACGTCACGTTCCTTGGAAGCTGTTTCTCACCAAGAACAGGAAGAAGCAGCACTGGACCTGTTTGTCTGACCCAGAGGCCCAGAAGAGCCCGGGGTGGAAAAGCTCTGAAGACGCTGCTTTTCAGGTCTGTCCCTAGAGGTGTCCACCTGGTGGCAACGTAAGCCCTGAATTCTGTGCCCTTGGGGCCCATTGTGACGTAAACAGCACAAAACAAAGCAGGTAAGAAAAACGATTCAGTCAGTGGACTAGTGAACATAAGTGGCTGACAGACCACTGAGCAGCAGCTGCTGTTCTCTTTTGGTGCTGGGGATGGAGCCCAGGGCCTCACACTGCCACCCTTTTGTTGTTTATAGGGCCTATGACTGATTGAAATATCATTACAGGCACAAAGCTGTATAGAAAACTTTAAAAATCTGCCATAGCGAATGAGTGCATTATACAGGGTTTCAATATACAAAGTCAGTATACAAAATTTGAGAGTAATTTCTCCATACTAACAGTTCTTTGAAAGTTAACCTGTTTTGTTTTGTTTTTCACTACCAGGGATCAAACTTGTGACTTTGTTCTTGTGAGGCAGGCACCAGAACCACTGAGCTATAACCCTGGCCTCTGGAAGTTAACTTTTAAAAATAAAATCAAAAATTGAAATAAATTAATTGTAAATACCACTTGGAGTAATAAAAATAGTTATACATAGTCTATATAAATATAAAGAAAGCTATGTAAGAACTAGACATAAAAACTCAAGCCATTGTGGAAAAAAATCAAAGACAATTTATGTAAATGAAGAGATATACCGTATTCATGGATTGGAAAACTCAATGTTCTTTTTTTATTTTTATTTTTTTTTGAGACAGGGTTCCACTTTGTAGTTCAGGCTGGCTCTGAGCTCACTATGTGGCCCAGGCAAGGCTCAAACTCATAGCAATCCTCTGGCCTCTGCCTCCTGGGTGCTGGGATTTACAGGCATGAGCCACTGCGCCCAGCATTGTGTTATATGATTACCGGGGATCAAACTCTAGACCTTGTTCTTGCAAGATAGACACTGGAACCACTGAGCTAATTCCCCAGCCTAAAACTCAATATTCTTAGGATGTAGTTTTTCTTCCAACTGATGGGTAGCTGGTGCGGTCAAACTGTGGCCCCTTAGGCTCTCTGCTGATTTTTGTAAATAAAGTTTGATCAGAGCACAGTCATGTCTGTTCATTACTGTATTGTTTCTGGCTGTCTTGCATTTCGTGGCTTGTACTAATCATGCCTATAGTAGGTACAGAACTATTCTCCTTTAGGGAAAAGTTCGCCCACTTCTCATGTATGGATTTAATGCAGTGCAGATCCAAATCCCATGCACTTTTGTTCATGGTATTACTAGCTTCCCACAACATTCATAACATTTGTGGGTCCTGTGATTTTCATTCATTTGTTGTTAAGCATGTCAATCTGATTCAACACTCACCCTCAGTCTTTTAAGTATGCATTTTTCCTGAGGTGTTTTTTTTTTTTTTTCCTTTTTGAGACAGGGTCTTGCTTTGAAGTTCCGGCTGGCTCTGAGCTCACTATGTAGTCCAGGCAAGCCTCGAACTCAGCAATCCTCCTGCCTCTGCCTCCCGAGTGCTGGGATTACAGGCATGAGCCACCACACCCGGCCCTGAGTATTTTTTTAACTTTAAGGACTTCTAGCACTTTCTTTAAGAAAAACATCTTTCTTACAAGCATGGTCACAGAGGGCGTCATTGGTGAGCTCATCATCTGTGTCCTCGAGCCAGCCTGTGCTTGAACTTTCTCCACAGAGGATACCTCGGCTGGGTATAAGGTCCGGGCTGCCTTTTCCCCACGTGCCCTCTGTGGTCACTGCTTGACTCTTTCCTGGCACTGATGTCCTTTGTCATGAATTCCCTTGGTTGGCTGGGCTGGATCATCAAGTATTTTTTTCCAAGATGAGCCATGTTCTGCTCTTTGAGAATGTTGCTCTGCTGCCTTTGCACTTGGGCAAATTCTCTGCTTTTATTGTTTTAACCATAGCATCCACTTCCCAGCTGTTCCCTCCAGAACTCTGCTGTGTGGTCTGGAGTGGAACCTTTGGGTCGTCTGGTAACTGCTTCGCTTGCTTTCACTGCCTGCCTGCCTGAAGATGTCTCTTGTCTTCAAAATGCAGTGACTTAACTGGTGTTTATATAAGCATGGCCTCTCCATCACCTTGCCATGGAAAATGATCCACGGGTCAGTTCCAAATTAGTCTCTTCTTCATATTAGGAAGATTGTCTCCGATTTCAGCTTAAAATATAATTTCTGTTCATTGTTGTGTGCTCTTCTTTAGCCACTGACTGCTTCTTGGGAACCACCAGAAAAAGAAGAGTTCTGGGCAGCCCTGTGCATGTGCAGAGACCCCCGTGTCCCTGATGGACACTTGCCTGTCCTCCTAACACTGACTTGGGATGGATGTGCTCCGCAGTGGGTCACCACACCCCTGCACTGGCTTCTGCCATGCCAAGTCTTACAGGAGCCTCACAGTGATGTCCAGAGCTCTGTCCACAGCTTTCTTCCATGGAGATGCAGGGTGGATGGCTGTACCTCACAGCCCACAGGAACCCCTGCTTCCTCTCTCCCCTGGCTTTTTTGTTTTGTTTTGTTTTTTGTGTATTTTTTTGAGACAGGGTCTCACTTTGTAGTTCAGGCTGGCTCTGAGCTCACTATGTAGCCTAGGCAAGCCTTGAAATCAGCAATCCTCCTGTCTCTGCCTCCCGAGTGCTGGGATTACAGGTGTGAGCCACCACGCCCGGCTCTCCCCTGGCTTTTATGCTCTGCTGGTTGCTCAGTTCTCGGGCCCTAAGGAGAAGCCCAGGCAGGTCCTTCTCCTGTCCCTCACCACACTGTGGATGTCACAGCCCCAGGTGAACACCACCACTGTAACAGCAGCATGAACAACAGGTGCTAAAGGCCAGGACACGAGGCTTCCAGCCTGAGGACAGGAGGCTGCAGGGAGGGGAGCAGCCTGGGCACTGGGTGGCAGCCAGCCTGGGAGAGGGCCACAGGCCTGGCTGTGGGTGACACTAACATGGCAGCCCACTGGCCCTGCCTTGGAGAGCACTCTGGTGTCTGGCGCTGTCTCGGGTCAGTCCGTCTGGTCCATTCTTCCTGCGGCCCCAGCTGCTTCCCCAGCTCCTGGTGGCAGCACAGGGTCTCAGGTCATGTACTTCCCATGGGCCCTGGCCTGGGCCTTGCAATGTTGGTGTGGGGATGCCACAGTCTGGGTTTGGCTCCTACCTTGACCACTGCCATGCACGGTGCCAACACTGCCCTCTGGGGCCAGTTAGGCTCCTCATGGCGGCCGAGCACTGTGTCTGTCCACAGGCTCCCAGCTGTCTGCTTTCTCTCCATTTTCCATCACCTGGAGCTGGGTGCCCTGAGCTGGAGGAGGGGATTCTGGGAGGACCAAGTTTCTATCCCATAGTCAATTTGGCATAAACGTGTATTTTCCATGGGAACTGATCTTAGATACTGGCCTAATTCCAGAACTGAAGATGTTTTCGTGTCCCCAGCACCTGCTGTGTCCCTGCACTATGCAGAACTCAGGGTAAAGGATACAGAGACCTGTTTGATGGGGATCCTGCCCTCCAACATGACCGATGCAGGTCCTGTGTGCTGCGTCCTGAAGCAAGCAGGACCGGGCGTCCTCAGCCCTGTCGCCCTGCACTGGGGGTGCCATAGGTGGTCTCCTGACCCTCCAAGGACACCCCATGTGTACTTGTGCCCTGTGCCCTGATTTGACCCTTCCCTTAGACTGCGCATCCACCCTCCATCCTCAGGAGACTTTCTGGACTAGGCAGCTTGTTTGCCAAAATAATGCTCACAGCAAGATGCCAGGCAGTGTGCGGACACGAAGGGGAAGCTGTCTGGCTTGGAAGGAATCCAGCTCCTGTCCCACTTCTGGGCCTCCCAAGGCCCCAGGGAGTCTAGTTTTGAGAGATACATCTGCCCTGGGCCGTGCCGGAAGGACCTGTCTGTTCCACAGCAGGCATAGCCCCGTGGCAGCTGGCTGTGACTCATGGACGCCCACTGGAATTGTGCCCCAGCTGCATGTCCTCCCCTGTGGGTCCAGCATCCCAGGGAGTCTCTGAGGCCTCTCCTAAGGAGCATTAGGAAAAGAAGAGGTCTGGGCAGCCCAGGGCTTCTGCTGCCCGTTGGCAGCAGGGCCTGTGGCACCTGCACCTGTGAGATGGCAGCGAGGGCAGAGTCCTTCCTGTCATGGACACCTAGGCAGCTGCAGCTTCACCACCAAGTGACGCTCGCTCCCAAGGCACAAGAGGATCTGGGTGGAGTGGGCACCCTGTGCAAGGCACAGCTCGGAGGGCACATCCAGGGGCAGGAGGAGCAGGGCCATGCCCTCTGCGTGGCTCTGTTGGGGCCAATGTCACTGGCCCCATGCCAGCCTCAGTATCACCTGGAGCTGCCAGCACAAGTAACCATGCCTGGGCAGCTTTGGAGAGCTGAGAAGAGGACAGCGTTGGTGCCCAGGGCTGCCTCCTCTGAGGATCCCTCTGCCACCTTTGGGGCTCCAGCCTCTGCCCCGCCTCCACTGGCCACCTCCTCCCTCCTTACAGGATCGGGTCGCCATGCACAACGTGTTTTGTCCATCTGTGCAGTAAAGACCCTGTTTCCACGTCAGGTTCCATCTGAGGTCCTGATGGACAGGACTTGGGGGACACGCTCATTGCATTGCCGACACTCAGCCGACACTCACAAGGCCACATGGCCGTGTGTTCCTTCTGCAGCTCCGACCAGCTCCTGTGCTCTCAGACTTCCAATTGGCCGGGAGGGCTGGACATGAGGACGGGCTGGACCACGGCCTCCCCCGGCAGCTCCCCTGGCAGCCCCTACCCAGCCCTGTGAGCCCCTGGAGGACAGGATAGGCCCAGAGCTCATGGCCAGCTGAAGCACCCGGGACCCCAAGTGTGGGTCAAGGCTGTTCCTGCTTTTGAGAACTGCACGTCTATCAGACCCTTAGATCACAGCCTCACTCACTCCTCACAGCTGCCCAGCAAGGAGGCCCTGCTTTACACTGAACAGCTGGGGAAACGGAGGCAGGGGAGGAGTGGTTTGCAGCTGCCACTCGTAACATCTCTGCCACACCTGCTCCCAGCTCTGGTGTCTGCGGGGACAAAGGGCTACCCCTTCTTATGCTACCCTGTCCATCCTGGGTCCCTCTGTGTGGTGTTGTGGGGGTCCCAGGCCCCACCAGCCGAGCTCCTGCTCTCTGGGCACTCAGTGTCCTCCTGGGCAGAGGGGTCTCCCCAGACCCCCAGCAGGGCCATTCCTCAGGGCCCCGGAGATAGGCCTGTGGCACATTCCCCCTGGCAGGCACCATTAGCCCTAACTGCTCAGCACCGGCTCTGAAGGCCACAGCCCCGTCCGGCACAGCCAGGCCTTGCTGGACCTGTCAGCAGTAATCGGGGATAAATTAATGTTTACTAAGCAGACTCTTCAGGGAGGGCTGGCCATGAGAACAGGCCGGACCATGGCCTCTCCTGGCAGCTCGAGGCCAGCAGAAACCCGATCTGGGGCTAATTGCAGGGGCCAGGGTTTCTCAGAGTCTGCTCGGACCCCTCAGGTGCAGTTGTGCACTTCAAAGGAGCTGAGGAAACTCCTGCTGCCCCGACCCTGCCAGCCCACCCCACATCTCCATCACCCCTAGCCCCGTGGCATCACTGCATTTCTGAGCAGAGGATTCCAGCTCAGAGAGGTCCACTGAGTCACCCAGGTCACACAGTGGGCCTCACAGAGGAGTGCGAACCTGAAGCCAGTCTGTGCTTCTCCCTGGAGCTGCCACAGCCCAGCGCTAACACCTTGGCGGTGCAGAACAGCCGATGTCTGTGTCTCCTGTTCTGGAGCCAGAGCCCAAGTCAAGGCAGGCAGGACCTTCCTGTATGGGACTGCAGGCCCTCCTCCCGCCCTGGCCCTCACCTGCCTTTCCCAAGCTGGGGACGCAGGCCAGAAGAGAAGGCACAGGCGTAGGTGTGTGCAGTGACACCTGCCTGGTGGGGACCTCCCGAGCCTGGTCCTCATGCCCCATATGAAGTGGGTGGCCTCCAACCCGCTGAGATGCAGCGTTGCAGGCCAGGGGTCAAGTGGCCACCCCGGGTGCGTGAGTCCTGCTGGCAGGCCAGACAGGAGCGAGGTCAGTAGCCTCAAGCCTGAGCTCTCTGAAAGTGAGTTCAGCCGAGCTGGCTGACCCCAGGATGCTGCCGATGCACCGCGAGTCAGCTAGGCCCTGGCCAAGGTTCAACCCGGCACAGCAGCCCGGCTCCCCAGCGGGCTGTGTGGGAGCCCCACAGAGAGGCCGGGGCCGGGACAGAGGCAGGGAGGACTCAGAGCTGAGAGTGCCTGCTGATCCTGCCCGGGGCCAGCGTGTGGTGAGCAGAGCCCTGCTGCTGTAGTCTGTCTGTCTGTCCACAGCCCCGTGTCCACATGTCTTCTGCTCTGTTCTAGAATCAGCAGGCTAAGAAGGCAGGAGCCAACTAGAAGAAAGTTCCTAACTGAGGTCAGCTTTATCCTGGACCCCTGCTGGAGGGCGGTGGAGGACGCCTGAGCACAGGGCCGGCTGCTTCCCAGCAGCCAAGGCAGTAAGTCCCCAAGAGCAACCACTGTTGTGTGCAGCATCTGAACCCGGCACTCAATGGGGTGCTGAAAGAGAGCCCAGGGTGTGGAGGGGCCCCGGCCTGCACTAGGGCAACAAGTGGTCCCTGGACACAGCATGTCGCCTCAGGATATCAGCAACGTTCAGAGCCCCAGGAAGATGAGGTTGGCTAGGAGCACACTGGGTCTGAGGTCGCAACTCCTGGGTGGGAGGAGGGGCCAGTGCAGAGAACACGGCACAGCAGGCAGGGCAGTCAGCACCCTGGCTGCCCAGGGGCCTGCCTACCCTCCTGTCACCCCTGCGGGGTTCCCGTCTCTCCCGAGGCCCTGGGCACTGACGGCCACCTGCTCCTTCCCTGCCACCATGTGCAGCGGTTGATGGCCGGGCTCCTGGTGGGGCTCTGGTGTCTCTGCCTGCCTGTCCCGGGTAGCTCTGACATCCTTTCCTGGGCTCCATGACACAGACCCCGACACCCCAGAGCACAGTGGCCACTCTGCGTGGGCCAGAGCCCCATAAACCCTGCCCTGCAGCCCATTCCTGTGGGTCCTGGCCCAGAACTATAGGAACCCCAGTCCTCTGCCCGAGGACAGGCAGTGCCCGACCCCAGCTCCCTTTCCCCACTCTGCTCAAGTCTGATGGCTGCTGGGCTGGGCTGCAGGACCGTGTCCTCACAGGGACCTCTGCCCTCTGTCCCCTACCCACAGCATGTCCACAGGAAGCGCCTACTGACCACTGGGCTGCCACCTCCTTTCTCTGCTTGGCTCTGTCTCTCTGTTTCCCTCTTTGTATCTCATTTCTCCTTCTCTGTATTTGTCTGGGTTTCTGTCTCTCTGTGTCTGTCTCTGTGTCTCTGTCTATACATCTCTCTGTCTCTGTCTCTCTTAAGTCCTCTCTTCTGAGACCACCCGGTAAGGAATCCCATACGCATGGTCCTATCTGAAAGGACCCTGGGCCAGGCCCTCCTCCCCACCCTCCACCTGGGGCCCACAGGGGGGGTGCCAGTCCCCGTCTTTGCTCACAGGCCCGTGGGTACGGGGCAGCTCTGGGGTTAACACCACCCCTGCCGGACTCCGTCCCCTGTGGCCCCAGCTCAGCCCGCGAAAGGAGCGGGCTGGCTCAGACGCTAATCCCCTCCACATGTAGAGTCTCCCGATAGCCCCGAGCCCATGGAGCCTTTTGAACTTGTGAACAGAAATTGATTCAAGGTGACGAATTTGTAATCAGTTTATGATGGATGGGCCACATTTCCAGAGAGGCAGCTCCGTGTCCTCCCTCCCGGGAAGCAAATGTGTTTCACTTTATCTCCCGGCTTGGGACCCAGAGGACCAGGAGAAAGAAAATAAAGTCAACTGCAATATTTAACTCAGGTTAGAGCAGACGCCGCCTAATTGGCCCGAGTGGGAAGGAAGCGCTAAGAGGGCCGTGGCCGCACCCTCGCCTGGCTGGGCAGATCGGATGTGAGACTATTAGTGTGATTAGGTGAATAATGACTTTGGAACTAATTTCCCGGATTGGAGAGAGAGCAGGACAGGAGGAAAATAGAAACATCTGCTTGGATATCCTAATTTCAAAGGGTAATTGCACAATGCCCGCTCAGGGCCGCTCCCGGCCCACACCCTTGCTGTCTGTCTTGCTGCTTTTTTTTTTTTTCCTTCTTCTTCTTCTCTTTTTAAAATCAAAACTACCTTGAAGTGACTCTGAACTCTGCCTGGCAGAATTTGCCTCAAAGAGCCCAGGTAAGGAGCGGGTGCGAACTGTTGGGCAGAGAGGGGGCAGAGGCATCTGACTGCTGTGTGGCTCTGCTTGGTGCCCCCTGAGGCAGGCCCAGCCAGCACTGGGCAGCAGCCCCTCTCTGGGTCAGGATGCACTTGAGACCAGTGCACCCCAAAACTACTTCACCCAGGGCCTCTTGGCCAGTCCCGAGTCCCTGGTCACCTGAGTTTGAAGAGCGATAGCAAGAGGAGGGTGGAAGGAAGGACCTACCCAGAACAAGCCCTGATTTGTGTGCAGCGCTGGCCGATGTCTGCAGGGTTGGGGCCCTGAGCAGAGGGTTTCTAATGCCCACATGTTACACAGCCCCAGGACTTGGGGCAGATCCGACACAACACCCCAACTGGCTCTCCCACCATGATGTCCCCACGAGTGTCCAGGCTGTGCCCTGCGGGCTCCTCTCTGGAACGCCCTGTCCAGGCTGTCTTCTGTGCTCAGAAGGTCTGTCTCCAGCCTCTGTCCTGCTCGCTGGGGCCTCTCAGGTACCGATCCCTGTGGACCTGGGCTCCTTCTCGCTGCCGGCCATGCATGCGGCTGCTGAGCCCCGTCCTGGGCAGCTCTTCTGGTCTCCAGCCATCAGCGTCGCAGTCTCTTCTGCTCCTTCTCTCTTCCTTTCGCTCCTCACCACACTGCGCTTCCATGCTGCCGGGCACCACACCGGGCCCTGGGCTCACCAGGTCTCAGTATTATAGGTAGAAAAGCCAGCTAGACATATGTAGGCAGATAGATAGGACTGGCCCTTGAAAAGGAACAAAAAAAAAACAACTTGGAGGTTACTGCTGCCGGAGAAAAGCTACCCCACCCATATAAGATAAATAGCTCATTGAAATTCCAAACAGGCAGCCATCAGATATTCTAAAGAAGGCTCCAACCTCCTGGGGTGGAGGGCTAAAACTTTAACCCACCTTCCCGGAAAGGAGTCAAAGTCAAAATTCCTGTCTGATTGTTAATTCCCTACTGTACTCTTTAGTTAATTGTAACCCCTCCACTTTTCTGAATCTTATTGGTAGCCCCTATTTCAGATCCGCCTCACCTTGTGGCTTTATTCTATAAAAGCCCTGTAAAAAGCGCGGTAAGGGGGTTACCCACTTTCTGGGCCCCCCTTCTGTCTCTCTTAAGGCAGAAGCTTTCTTTCTCAATAAAATTTCCTTCTCAAACCTCTGTCGTTCCTAAAATTCATTCTTCAATTTTTGGAGAACACGAACTGGCGTTTCAGGAGGGGAGTTAGGCCTTAACTCTCCTGCGTCATCAGGACACATCCAACCTCACAATAGGAAACTGTGCCCAGCAGGCAGGGTTTCCAGAGCTGGTGCTCAGGGGCAGGTGACAGTCACCAAGGAAACAGAGGCTCCACGGATGTGGGAGTTGGACAAGCGTCATGGGACTCGCAGCCCTGGCACGGGCGTCGGAGCCATGGCTAGGACCACAGCTGGGCATCATTTTCTCGGCTCCACCAGGGTGGGGTACCTGAACTTTGTCCTCAAAAAAACAGGGAGACTGCAGGAGCTGAAGGAGGCAGTGAGGGGTTCCTCACATGCACTGGAACCCCAGAAACGGACCATGCTGGATCTGTAAATGGCACGGCATTCTGAGCCACGCAGCTAGACCTGCCTGTCCCACTCAGTCCACAGAACGTGCCACCCCTCTCTGAAGGCCGACACCCCTGTGCTGCCCAGGAACCCCATGCTGGACATGTGGGGCGCCTGCCTCACTTCATCCCGGCCCGGAGTGTGACAGAGGGACCCAGAAGACTCAGGTAGGTTACAGAGAGGCAGAGGCGCTCCTGGCTCCTCCAAGTGCAGTGCGTGCAGTGCGGGGCTCTCAAGGGCGGAGAGGGGGACAGAGGGAGGTGGAGAGAGAGGGAGAGAGGATGCACATGGGTAAAATGGCTCATTTTGTTATTAACGGCTGTTTCTCTGACTGATGTATAAATTAACTATTTTGCAGAGGAAGGCCTGAGCACGCGGGCAAGTGTCCTCTGCACGGGGTCTGGAGCTACCTCTGACAGCAGGAGTCCCCTGGGGTCTTGAGACGAGTCTCCCTCAGAAAAGTAGGGGCACAGGATTGGACAGGCCCAACTGTCTGCAGCTGGTGAGCTGGGCTCACAACTAAGCCCCGGGCACAGCCATCCAAGGCGACCTCACCCAACCTAGGCAGCAGCGGTAAGGCCGCTGGTCCCCCGCTGCAGACGGAGACAGGAGGACGTGCTTGGGCCTGGGAATGGGGCTCCATCCTGCTGAGCAGACAGGAGCTGCATACAGTCAGGAAAAGCAGCCGCTGACTGGGGCCGGAGAATCAGGAAGCAGCCAGTGAGTCACCAGCACCCTTAACAGGCCCGGAACCTTACCTGGGCTCAGGAGTGGCTTTTTATTCCTGTGTCGGGAAGACAATTCACTCCTAGGAACATGCACAAGAAAACATGCATGCATATACATACATTTGTATGGAACTGACTATAATATTATTGTCATAGCCCAGGAGGAACAAGGCCCAAATGTTCATCAGCCCCAAAATGGAAAAACAGCTTGTGGTCAAACAAAGGCTGGAATATAACACAGCCAGGAAAAGGGAAGAAGCCCTACACCTGTCACAATGGGACCAGTGTAGGATGTGATACTAAGTGACAGGCCCATTCTCACAGACCCAGAGTACTGGGTTCCACCAGGGCAAAGGCGACAGGAGGCAGCTTAGTGGGTGACAGAGCACGGTGATGGCTGCAGAGCTGGGGCTATTTGTGAGATGTGAGATCCTAGAACTCACAGAAGAGCTGCTCACAGGCCCTGGTGAGTTCACTGAGAAGCACAGAACAGCGGGCGTTCAGGGAGGGTCAGAGTCCGTCTGCAGATGGGGAAACTGAGGCGCAGGCAGGAGAAGGTGGCTTTGCGGAGGCTGGTGAGCAATAGACCACGGGGCGCTCCTGTAGGTGGGGAACACGGGGGCGGGACCCTCAAGGGCCCTCGCCCCTGGGCCTCTGGCTCCTCACCCTGCGAAGTGCTGGGCTCAGCCTGGGGTCTTGCCCGGCCCCGGGTGGACGGGAAGGTGCAGGGACCCAGTGCTCCACCCCACCCCACTGGGACAGCTCAGCCCTCCTGCCAGCCACCTGAGGCAAGTGTCTGAGGCTGGGATGCCTGGAGGATGCCCTGGGGTGCTCCTTTGTTGCCCCGAGCAGATGATCAAATCACCCACTGGCCTTTTAAACTCCCTTTCTAAAATTTAGTATTTCAGGAGAAATCTTCCCTTTGTTTAGAGGCTTCAAATCCAGCGTGAAGAACTCCACGGGAGCTGGGCGCCCTGGATCGGGACCAGGGTCGGGTCGTGCTTCCACACAAGTGCACGCGCATGCTTGCATAGCTGTGTGTCCACACACAAAGGGGCAGGAAGACGTGGCCGTGTGGCCCCCGCTGTGGTCCTGACCCCCCTCCTCCCTACAGGCTCTGCTTGCTTCCTCCTCGCCCACTATGCAGAGAGGCAAAGCAGGGCCTGCGGAGACGGGTGGGGTGCCCTCCTGAGCCCAGGGTGTGGGCAAGAGGAAGATGGAGTGGACAGTGCCCAGCTGTGATGCGCACCGTGGCCCTGCTCCCAGCACTCCGGCTGCCCTGGGCCCTGACCCGTTTGAAGTTGGCCTTGAAATCCAACGCGGGTGACCCGCCTCTCCCCGTTGTCTCTCGGGCGGGCAGCTGAGGCTCAGGAAACAGCCGGCTCCAGCGGGGCTCAGCACCTCATGGTGCCCTCTGTGGTCATGGTTTCCTGTGCTTGGCCTCTGGGCCCTCACCACCAGCTCCCAAACCACACCAGGCCCGGGACCCTTCCCTGCCTCCCCCTCACACCCCTCCTCCTCCTTCCACTCCCCTGACTCCCTACCAGGCCACCCCGCCCTGCCCTGTCTACCCTTTGCCACCTTATGTCTCATTGGCCTCTGAAGCCTACTGAGCTTGTCAGTGTGAAGGTGAAGGAGTCGACATGGGCTGAATGGGACCCTAATGAAACCAAACACAAGCGGGGAGTGGTCTCGCGTGTACCCGGCTGATGGCAAAGTGGCACAATGTGGCACGAGCTGCCTGCCCACCGTCAACACAGCCCAGCAGGAGGACAGCACCAGAGGACCTGTGCCTAGCAGCTGCCACATGCCCTGTGATGGAGTTCGTGGCCAGCAGACCTGCTTCAAACCCCGTGCGTGGCCTCATCTGGCCTCAGAGCCTTCCATGCCTCGGGCTCGGGGTTTGGGGTCCCTCAGGACAGCATGGGCCCCGTACAGTCCCCTCCCGAGTGAGCAGCCCAGAAGCAAGCAGCGAAAAGCAGAGGAGTTTCTGTGCCACAGCCAAGGAGAAGAAGTTTGGGGCTGGAAGCGAGGTGGTCAGAGGACAAGCAAGATTCGCAAGCCTCGGTCACCCCGGGGACACAGGTCACAGCCTGGGCTGGGACTCACAGAGGAGGAGGAGGCTGAGCTCAGCAAGGGCTGCTTATAAGCCCCATATCTAAACGCCAGGTGGAAAGCAGCTGGGAGAGGCAGTGCACACCCGTAACCTCAGCACTGGGGAGGCTGAGGCAGGAGGATCCCAAGTCAAGTCTAGTTTGGGCAATTTAGTGATATAGCAAGACCCTGTCTCAAACTATATTTAAAAAGCTGGTAACTAGTCCAGTGTAAAGACCCTGGTTGAATTTGCAGCACTGTCAAAACAAAGAAAAGGAAAAGGAAACTCAAGGAACTGAAGTTCAGAGCAGAGCCAAGGGAGAGGGCAGCTGAGAGAAAGAGACCCGGTGCCAGAGGCACAGCTCCGAGTGGATAGCGGTTGTGGTGCAAACCCTCGGGCAGCAGGCAGTCTCGGGACCGAGGAGCTAAGAGGTCTGAGAGCCTGGCAGTGCCCAGTGGGCAAGGCTGCCAGCCTCGTGGCTGAGGCACATTAAGTATGGACTCTGTGAACCCAGGAGGGCTCAGGGAGGGTAGGCAAGCTGGCTGGGGACTGGCAGGCACAGGACTTTGTGGACACTGAGGCAGGGGCGGAGGAAGCTGCAGGGCCGGGGTGCTCCGGGATCCAGTGCACCAACCACATAGTGAGACCCGGTCTCAGAAAACCAAAGGTAAGCAAGACAGAAGTTGGAGGGAGGGTAACAAACAACCTTCTCCAGCACGCAGCTGCCTGGCGGAGCCATCACCTGTCAGAGCCCGTCCACTGCTGTGTGAGGCCCTCGGCCTGCTGGTTCTCACGCCCTGGCCGGCGACACACTGACCTTGGGCTCGAGCCCACTCCGCGTCCATCTGTGTCCCTGATGCTGAGCCCAACGTGAGCCACTCCACACCGGCGTCCACCGCTGCCGCTAACTGGTGCAACTCCCGGGGCTTTCCACTCTTTGGGGTCCCGGTGTCATGCCCTGAGGCTTGAGGACCTCCTATCCCTCCCACCTGCCGAGAGTGCCAAGCTGGGGTGCAGAGGACAGGCAAGGTGGTGCAGGGCGCGGGGCGGTGGGGACACTCAGAGGTCACAAGGCAGGGAGAGCACTGAGCCGCTGGGGGGCTGCGTGGGTGGTGCCAGGATGTGCGGGGCCAACCCTAGCACCCCCCAGAGGCCGGGTGTGAAAGGAGGCCGAGCACTCTGCTCTCCAGGCATGGACACTGAGGCTCAGGAGCTATAGATGGATCCTGTGCTGTCCAGGGGTCAGGAGAGAGCCCAGACCATGTCTCTGGAGTGCTGAGGGATGCCAGCCAGCCCGGGGCCTCAGCTGCCCCAGACCCACCTCCCACGCGGCCTGCTCAGACCTCTGACCTCCTCCCGCCCCTCCAGGTTCTGATCCCGAGTCCAGGGAGCCTGCCCGGCCCTGGGGCCCCTGAGGGCCTCCTGTGGATTCCGTGCCCCCGCTGACCGTGGCCAGTGGAGGTGGACGTTCAGCTGTCCCATATCCCCTCCCCTCTCAGTTCCCACCCCGGACCAGCTCTCCTGCGAACCACACCGGCTTCTCGGAGCACACAGTGCATGTGGGGGGTGTCATCGTCCTCCACACCGCTTCGTGGCAGTGACTTCTTTCTGTGAGACCTGCAATTTGTTTCTGTCCTTGTCCAGGCACAGGACGCTGCTGCCTACTGCAGCTGATGGGAAGTACGCCCCACAGTGGCCACGAGGAGAACAGCAGCCCACGGGTGCTGGGCTCAGGGAAGGGAGAGGACGGAGCAGAACCTCTGAAGGCTGGTCTCCTGTGAGCCCGGGTGCGTGTGCGAGCGAGCAAGACAGACAGACGGACGGACGGACAGACGGACAGACGGACGACAGGGGCAGCAGGAAGGAGGATGCCCACATAGGGCAGACATAGGGCAGACACAGTGCACAGCGGGGAGGGAGTGCACCTGCCTGTCCTGCCTGCCCAGCTTCCTCCCCTCAGACTCCAGACAGTGGTCCTGTAGCCTCAGCTTTCTCCTTGGGAGAATGGGTATCCGAGGCCACGCCTCCATGAAGGCGGGGAGGCACTGCTGAGCCGCCCAGGGGGCCATCCTTAGCGTGGGGCGGAGGTTCAGGGGCTCAAAGCTCCCACGGCTCCGGGCACTGAGTCATCAGCAAGCTGTTTCTCCAGCCCCTGCTGAACCTCACTGGAGCAAGCGCGGACGCTAGCTCGGCCGAGCTGCACAGGGCTCCCACCCAGGGAAGAGAGCAGGGCCGGGTCCTGCGCACCGGGCTCCTGCAGCACCGCGTCCGGCTGCTCTCGTGGACTTCCTGCCTCGGCTGCTGGGCGTTCACGACTGTGCTCTTAGCTGTCCTCCCCGAGTTTGGTCAGGAAGTCATCTCCCAGGTGGGAGCCCGGACGACACATGGGGTCCCCGGGTAATTTCTCACCGCCTGTGGTCCGCATGGCACCCCCGGGCCTGACTGGGGGATTTTGGGAAGAGAGTTGCAGGACCGAAGGATGCCTCTGACCACACCCCCTGGGCCTGGGCTCTGCCTGGAGGCTGCCCCCGCCCCCCCAGCCCTGGTTGTGAGCCATGGCCTGTGTGGAGCAGGTCCTGACCCCACAGCCTTCTGAGCTCTGAGCCTCCGCTCTCAGCCGTCTGAGGGGCATGCCCTCGTCCTGTGGGGAAGGGAAGGAGACCATGGGAAACCCAGGCCTCGCGGTAGGATCTGGGCGGCGCCGTGAGGCGGAGCTCTCCTCTTACACGTGGTACCAGGGGACCAGGTCCACCCAGGGAGGGAAGGGAGGGGCGGAGAGGAACGGGCCTGCTAGCTCTTGAGCAGATTCCTGTGAGTCCAGCTCTGTCCCCTAAAAGATGTGGCGAGTGGGGGTGTCGTAGGTCTCCCTGGCTGCAGCCCCGCTGGCTCCGTGACCCCAAAGCTGTGCACTTCCCAGGCTCTAGTCAGGGATTGGTAGGCAGCAGCCTGTGGGCCAAATCCTGCCCCTGGCTATTTGTAAATAAAGTTTTATTGGGACACAGCCATGCCTACAGATTTGTGCACCACCTGCAGCTGCTTCTGTGCTAGGACAACAGTGTTGAGCAGAGACCACAGGAGAAGCTTCGTGATTCTGTCCTTTCTGGAAGTGCTCGTGACCCAGCTCAGGTCAATGAGCTGCAGGGCCTTGCAGCCCCTGATCAGACACGGCAAGCACCCCGTCCATAGTGGCCTTCCTCCTGGCTTCCTGCTGGGTCACTGAATACAGGAAATGAGTGCACAGCAGCCGCTATTCTGAGAACAGGGGGAGAGACATGGCAGATGCCCTCAGGGACGGGGTCCCCACCAGAGCACGGGGTGGCCTGCACTGAGACACTCACCTGGCTGATTCCACGCTGCAAAAAGTCTGCACTTCTGTGGTGACGGGAACAGTGTGCCATTCTGGCAAGGCCTGCTCTCATGGTGTGATCGCAGATGGCCTCCAGGAGAGGGAGGCTGCTGTCTTTGTCCCCTGGTAACCAAGTTCTGGGTGGCCTTTACCACCAGCAACGGCTTTGTTTAGTTTCTTCTTTCCTGAGAGACACTGTGTGCCCTATGCTGCTGGGGATGGTCTCCGTCCCCTCAGCCGTGGTGACCAAATGCTGTGGACTGGGCATAACCATGGGCCCTGCAGAGGTGGGAAGCCCAGGCCCAGTGAGCAGCCCGTTCACCTCCTGGCAAGGGCTCTTCTTGCTTGTAGAAGGCTACATACCCTCTCAGGGCACACCGGTGCCTCTTTTTCTTCTCCTAGGGCACCTGCCCTCAGGGCACAGCCCTGGGATCACACAGACCACAAAACAAAGGCCCCATTTCCAAATAGTCACCTGGGGCCAGTGGAGGCTTAGGCACATGAAGTTGGGGGCACAGTCTGGCCTATAGCAACCATGCAGTGGACACAGAGGGACCAGAAGAGACTAGGCTCTGTCCTGATGGAGCTGGCATCCGGGGACTTGCCCAAGGTACATCCTAGACTCCAAGTTCCTTCTTCTTCCTGGGACCCCACACTACCATCCCACACAACTCGCAGCCCGTTCCTTTGCTTGAGCCTAGGAGGGAGCCAGGCCTGGCTTGTTAGTACTCTTCTGTTGGTGAGGACATCTTGGCTCCCTTGGTTAGAGCCAAAGAAGGATGCGACACTTTCATCCACTCAACACAGCCACGACTGGACCAACCTGTCCATCCACACACATCAGCCGTGTATCTACCCACATCACCATCCATGTGCCTTCACCCATCAACCTGTACACGTGCCCACCTAGTCCCCACCCACCTGCCCATCACTTCATCCCTCTCCAGTCCATCCGCTCACCAACCCACACATCTACCCAGCCATCATCTACCCATGCATGCACATACGCATGCACTCATCTACCCACCCAGCCAGCCAGCCCTGAGTCTCACTTGCCTGTGCATCTCTTCTTCATACATGCGTGGGTGAAGCACACATCTGCCCACTTTTTCACCACCCACCTGTGCATCCATGCATTTACTCAGTGAAGGACCCCTATGTAAACACCAATGTCATGTCAAGGTCACCCCCCATTAACATTCCTGCTCAGAATCTGCCGATGAGCTCTCTACCACTG
>PVIC010010745.1:30488-42887 GCA_004025085.1 Thryonomys swinderianus
GGAGAGGAGGAGGAGGAGAGGGGGAGGAGGAGGAGAGTAGTAGGAGGAGGGCCTTTCCACCCTGCACATGACTGTCTGCTGGGGCCTGAAAACTGATCTTCCGTAAGGAGGGCCCAGCCGAAGATGAAATAAGAAACAGACCGTGGGCGGCTAGAGTGCAGCCCAGACAGCTCAGATCAAAGGCAGCCGGCTGTCCACAGGCCCCAGCACGGCGTCTGGTTATCAAATTTGCACTTGGCAGCCTCTACCTTCGTTCTCCTGGAAGGAAGGAAGACCCAGACGTGGCAGGTAAGGGCAGAGGGCTGACACCATGGGCGCTGCATCACCTGCTGCTCCCGCTTCCGGTGCCGACCCTGCTCTGCGAGCACCAGCCCCGCGCTCTCTGGAGCCGGCGCTTTGGCTCCAGCCCATGAGGGCTGCACAGCAACCTGCCTGGCAGCTGGGGCTCCGGCCGCCTGTTGCGGGACACCCGAGCCCACGCCGGCTGTGGGGCTGCCATATGGCAGAGCTGTGGCACAGGCTGTGACGCTGTTCTTCGGGGCTCAGGTGTGGCTTCTCATGCAGCTTCCAGTCCTCCTGGGTGGGCCGGTCCAGCCGAGTCCCAGGACCAAAACCGAAAGGCCTCAGGAGCTGGACTAGCAGCTCTGCTGTGTGACTACCGCCCAGCTCCATGGTGCTCACAGGGGCCAGTGCCAGCTTAGCAGAAGCCAGGGAAGGGCCCTGTGCAGTGGCTCTCGGCGCCCAGCAGGCTGGCAGGAGACATGGTCACGGGGCCAGCAGGGCCACAGAGCACAGTGCCCAAAGACCTGGTCAGCTTGTGAAGGTGGAGGCACATCGCCAGTGCTGCTCAGCTACCTTGTCCTCCTGGAGAAACAGAGTCAGAGACAGGAAGGCCCCTGGTGTCTGCAAAGGCTCAGGGAGGACCAGGCATGTGCATGGCTGCCACTCTGGGCCCTGGCAGACTAGGTCCATTCTGCCCAATGTCCCACAACCCTGCCTGGCCCTACCCACCACTCCATCTGTGTCTGAAGGCCAGTCCCAGGGCCAGGGATTTAGCTCAGTGGTTCTGGTGTCTGCCTGTAAGCACAAGGTCCCAAATTCTATCCCCGGTACCTCATACCACAATGCTGGGTGTGGTGGCTCACACCTGTCATCCCAGCACCAGAGGCAGAAGGATTACTGTGAGTTCGAGGTTTGCCTGGGCTACATAGTGAGTTCAGGGCCAGCCTGGACTACAAAGCAAGATCCTATCTCTAAATAAATAAAGGCCAGTCTGTCCCCTCACAGGGCCACTCAAGCATGGTCACTGCAGGGACACCCAGACCCTCACATGCCCCCATCGCAGCTGGCCTCTGACCGCATCCCACCCTCCCCAGGCCACCTGAGACCCGCTGACCACCTCTGAGGGCTGCAGCAGTGAGATGGGACTGCTGGCAGCCGGCTCCTGGGAAGGCCTCGTCCATTATCAGCCAGGCACTGTCATCACGCACCAGGCGCAAATCGAAATCAAATGTGGCGCCCGAGCAGCAAGACCCGGCCTTCACATTTGTAGGAAAGCTGGAGAGCAGGGCAAGCTCGGCTGTCAACTTGAAAGGCGGGAAGCACCGGCCTGGAGGATGCCTGGAACTTTGGTTTTCATTTTCGCTCCCAGCTCCTCGGGCTCCGAGAGAGGATGGGCCGAATCCCACAAGAAAGCAGCTCAGGGCGGCCTAAGCGAAGCCACGTGTCTCTGCTGCGCTTTAGATGTTTGGGAATGTTTTTTCAAATGCCTGGGCCCCCAAAATCTTGGACATGTGGGCCAGACGACACCCCAGGTGGTGTGTGGGAGGTCACAGCTGGGTCTGCACATCCCCAGAACCTTTGCTCTTCTCTGGGGGTTACAGAGGCTGGGGGCTCCCGACACTGTGCTGCTTTCCTCCCTCTGTGCCTGCCCTCACTGCAGTGAGGGCTCCTGGAGCTGTCCCTGTGCCCCCCTCCAGCTCCTCCCCTGCTGACCCCTCACTCTCTGGGAGAAGCCACTGCCCTCACCCAAGCCCTGCTCCCCGGGCAGGGTCAACGTCCTGCTCAGTCTCCCAGCAGGCCCAGGGTGGTCAGGGTTCTCAGGGGACAGGAACCTGGGTTTCGCCACCCTGTTCACCACTGCTGCATACCAGCCCCATGCACTGGTGGCTTTTCCACGCTGCTGTCGGCCTTGCAGGCTGCCTTGGGCGCATCACTGGACACTGAAGTCTGGGCCTTCCTGCTGAGTTTGGCCATAGGAAACACCAGTAGGGAGGGAGGGAGGGGGAGGTCAGGCCCCAGGCCTGGCTCCTTCCTTGGGCTGGGTGCCTGTCTGCCTGTCCCTCCTGTGCCTCTCTCCATCTCTGTGCCCTTTCCTATCCTATAGGCCCTCGGGTGGCCACAGCTCACCCTCCCGCATCCCCAGCCCTGTGCCTCCTGTGGCCTCTCCACACATCACTTCCATCCTGGCCACCTGGATGCCCCAGGTGTCCCTTACTAATGCCGTGTTCTGGCTCAGCAGGGAGCCCTGGTATGGCTCAGCTTGCTGCCCTGAGCAGTCCGGGCGTCCCTGTCTGAGCCATGCCCCAGCAAGCCTTGCGGGGGGACTACTGGGGGCACTAGCTGGCCCCTGTACTTCCCCATGCCGCCTCTGTGGACCAATACAGCAGGACCCAGAGGCGGGTCCTGGGATTCCCAGCCACGGGCCGGCAGGTACAGAAAGAAGCCTGAGTGAGAAGGAGGGTGAACCCAGCAGATGGGAAACAGGCAGAGAGCAGCGCCTGTCCTGGGCCAGGGCATCAGGACTGCGGCTCTAGTCCCACCAGCTCGGTGGCTGTTGGTTTGGACCTGGCGTGTCCCTGAAGGCAGTGGTCTCAGATGGGGTGCTAGTGGGACCACCTGGGGGAGGGGCCTCATGGACGGAAGGAGGGGCCCAGGGGCGTGGCCTCAAAGGGGACAGTGGACCAGCCCCTGCTCCTGCTGTGCTTCACATGTACCACTGTGCTGCTACTGTGCAGTGCAACAGGCCGAGGTCGGTGCGTGCACTCGGCCTCCGAGGCCCTGACGTGAAACACCCTCCCCCGGAGCAGATTCACTCAGGCGTCATAATGCGGGAGGCAGACTGGGCCAGTGTCTAACCTCACTTCTGCCCAAGAAGCCACACAGGCCGGATGGGAAAGTACTTTGTCAGAGGTCAGACCCCATGCGGGAGAATTTCTGACCGCACTGCTCGCGCTGTCAGTAGTGGCTTGCAGCTCTAGCTTTCCTCAGCTCTCAGAGGTGCGCCGAGGACCTCACGGGAATCGTGCGAGCCCTCCTCAGCCTGGGATGGTCAGCTGCCCAACCTCTGCACTTTCAGTACGGGACCCAGGACAAAGTCAACCTGGAACAGCTCCACCCTTCACAGAGGCATAAAAACAGACCATGAAAGAGTAAGTAAAGTGTATGACAGTTTAAAACTTTGCACTGTAAAGAACACACGAAGACAGACGTGCCACAGACTGGGACGAGATACCTGAGAAACGCACGTCTGTGAAGAGCTTGTATTTAGAATATGTGCTTTTAAGAACTCTGATGAACTGATAATAAGATAATTGAATTTTGAAATTCAAGAGATTTGAACAGAGGTGTAAAGAAAGATGTATTCATGGCCAGCAGAGAAGCCCAGCACCGTCAGTCTTCAGGGAAGTACAAATGAGCCGCAGCGAGGGCTGACTGCACCCTCACAGGGGAACCAGGCCCCTGCGGCAGGAAGGACCTCGAGTAAACGCAGGCACAGACACGAAGCAGCTGGATGCCACCTCCCCCAGGCCGGCCAGAGGACTGGCCTATGTGCAGACAGGGGACAGTTTCTCACGGGGCCACCCGGAGGCTCGCCTGGGCCCTGCGGTACGTGAGAGGTAGAGTCCTGTGTCAGCTCCAAACTCGTCCCAGTGCGCATAGTACATCTGCTCAGGACCGATGAGCGCTTCGTTTTAACATTACACGCTCATAAATTGAAACTCACTGGGGATGTTGCTGATCCCTGCTGTTGGGGCACCCATGAGCCTCGGGGAAGCTCAGATTTTCCAAGTCCCCCAGCGGGCTGCGTCACATTGGCATCTGTCTTGGGCACAGCACCCACAGCTCGAGGAGGAGAGGGTTCTTTGGCTCCTGGTTTCAGAGAGCTCAGGCCGTGGCCAGCTGTTCTAGGAAGCAGAAAAGTCAGAATGGCCAAGTATGACTGACGGCATGTGAATGCTGCTCCCTTTTTGGAAGGCAAAAAGTAGAAAGGAGGAGGAGTTGGGATCAGAGTGCCTTCCAGGCCACACCCCATGACACTCCCAGGCAGGCCCTGCCCTCTGCAGCACAGTCAGCCCTGAGGCCGCTCATGGTGGAGCCACCTGTGAGTATGTAACTCACCCTCCAGTCACCTCCCACACACACAGGAGGCAGGAGACTTAAGATTTAAACCATAATAACTTCTGAATCTTTTTGGGGCTTCAATATCTTTTTTTGTGTGTGAAAATATCCATAGCACAAAACTGACCGCTTTACCTGTTTTCAAAACTGCATTTTGGTGGCATTTGTGTTGTCATGTCGCTGTCACTGCCACACTAGACCCTCTCACATTGTACTGGTCCGCTCTCCCACACTGTAACCAACAGCTGAGACAATAAACTTATAAAGCAGAAAGGTTTATACTAGCTCATTGCCTTGGGAGCTTCCAGGCCTAATATGTTGGCCCCATCACATGGGCCCTATGGTGCGGCACCACGATGTGATGAGGTTGCACAGTGGAAGACCCACTCTCCTCATGAACTGAAAGCAAAAAGAAACCAGGACAGGGCTTGGCAGGTCCCACTCTGCTCTGCACATGACCAAGGCTCTCCCACAAGGCCTCCCGCCTCAGGGTTCCAACAGCAGCAGCACTCTAGAGGCAAGACTCACACAGAGGCTCTGAAGGTCTAGCTACAGCCGCCTGCAGAGCTGGAACTCTGTCTCCATTCAGAGCTTACTCCCTTCCCTGCCTCTTCCCAGACCTGGGAATAGCCACTGTACTCTTTGTCTGTGGCTTTGCCTGTTCTGGGCATTTCACATGCATAGATCCAGACAACACATGGCCTCTTGGGATCATTTCCTTTGACTGTGCAGAACGTGCTCAGGGTTCATTCACATTCATCTGCCTGTCGGGATTTCCTTCCTCTTTATAGCTGAAGACTATTCCTCTATATAAGCTTTGTCTATCCACTCTCTTGTCAAAGATGCCTGGGTTCTTTCCTGGCAGGCGCTGTGCCACTGAGCTACATCCCAGGCTTGAGGTTCTTTACATTTTCTATGATTTAGATCTAAAGGGCCCCTCAAAGTCTCATGTGCTCAAAGATGAGACTTTGGAATGTAACTGGGCTATGGGGGTGCTCTACTCCTCAGCGGGTTAATCCGTGGATGGGTTGGTAACTGAATGTGCAGAGAGGAGTCAGGGCCTGGGTGGAAGTGGTCACAGGTACGTGAGCTGGAAGGTGTTAGTCTTTTCCTCAGCTTCTCCATTCTCTCTCTGATTCCTGGTTACCACGGGTAGGGCAGGTTCTCTCCACCAGACCCTTCTGTAGTGCCATTTCCACTTTGCAGCGAATAAGGCAATGACTGACCCTCTCAAACTGTAAGCCAGAGTAAACCTCTCCTGCTTGAATTACAAGTGTTGGGTATTTTATCCCAGTGATGAGAAAATGACTGATACAGAAAATTGCTACTGGAAATGGAGACATTACTATAACTGTGCCTGACTGTGTGGTTCAGGAGCTTTTGGAAATGGTTTATAGGAAATGTTTAGAGATGCTGGCTAAAGAAGCCAGACCCTATAGCCTGGCCTAGAAAGGAAGGTTCTAGACCAAGTTTACAGGAAGTGCAGGTTCACAGAAGTAGGAATTAGAGACAAAAGACCCCGTGAGTACAGTGCCTTGGGCAAGAAGGGGAGTGACAGGTTGGCGAGAGGCCAGACATCTTGCAGGCGAGCAGGGCAAGATGTTGCCTCTTGCCTTGGATCTGTTGGGAGCCACTGGTGATTAGTGGACACAATCTGGCTTGCGGTGGCCATTAATCATGGTGCATGGGTTAAGAGTACAAGGCAGACACTGTCCCCCAGGCACAACAGGGACCCGACCTCAGAGCCGGAATGTAGGAGTGAAGAGCCACTGTGCCACAGCATGTGTCTCCTGTGTCTTTAAGTTTCCAGGCTGCAGTCTGCGCTGCCACCCCGAGTTGCCTGTGTCCTCTGTGGAGAGGACCAGCAGGGCTGCAGCAGGAGCTAGGAACTGAGGGTGGCAGAGTCAGGGGGCCGAGCACAGAACCCCCAGCCCCTCTGCCTCAGGTGTGGCAGCTCAGGACCGCCTGACTGTCCCTGCGGCCCCCAACCCTGTGACTGTGAGCCCCAGGGCCAGGGCCACATTGCCTTGACTCTCACAGGGCTCCAGGGTGGACAGCTGCCACGGATGCATACTGGTCAGGAAGAAGAAGCTGTTACAGACTCGAGTCGGGTCAGCAGAGACCGGGAGGCCCAGTGGACAGACCAGGCCAGTCCCTGGGGAGGGAGGCCCATGGCCACCAGGTCAGCATCAGGGGCAGCACCAGGGAGTTCTGCAGGTGCCAGCTCACCACGCACAGAGGCCACAGGGCCCCACAGAAGGAGCTGAGCCAGCCCTTGTTGGTTCCTTCTGGGTGAGTCTCCAGGGGTCCCGATGTCTCAGGGTACAGCACTCTTTTCCCAAGAGGACGCGGTGTCCAGCCAACAGAGATGGCCAGAGAGAAAGTGGGATGCAAGGCATTCAATGAATCTGCAGAACAGGGAGGGGTGTCCAGGTCATGCTCCTGACATGGGGTACCTGAGCACAGGCCATGCAGAACCAGGCTGACCCCAGGCAGGGGCTACGCTGCCCAAGGACAGCACCGTCCAGGGCTCGAGGCTCCATTTCAGACCTGAGCCCCTGAAATCACACCACATCTGCCTCAGGAGGTGACTCTGTGTCTCTCCTCTCTGCAAATGTGACCTGCTGGTTTTCCCCCAGCTCAGCCGCCTCCGGAGACACGAGGACTCAGAGCTGGGCGCAGGCAGGGGCTGGCCATGGCCTGTGGGCGGCACCAGCAGAAGCCCCTCTGCCTGCAAGAGCAGGGGCAGCCCGATGCAGCTCCTTCCTGCTGGCCGAGCAACTCAGCCGCACAGCCTTCCTTCCCCAGAGCTGGCCTGTCACACCCACATGATGCTGCCACTGTGAGGGGCCTCGCGGGCTTCCTGGGCTCCTCACCTGGCTCTCCTCCCTCCCGGAAGAGCTGGTCCGGGAAGCATCAGGCGCCGGCCCACCCCAGCTGGCTGCAGGAGCATCCCCAAGGGCCTGTGGTGTGCGGCGGAGGTAGTGGTGGGGCTTCATCGTCCCTTCATCATCCTTGGCTGTCGCACTGTGCTCTCTCTTCCCAGAAAGCTGCTAAATTTAGGAAGAGCCTTTTTCTTCACAGCAGGGGCTGCTGCTGCCGGTAAGTGGTAAGCCCACCTGTGGGCCCAGGCAGGAGACCAGCCCTGCGGCTGCGCGAAAGCAAGTTCCTGGAACAGGTGGGCATGGTCTGCCACATACAGGAAGCTGCTCCCTCGTCACGGGGGCTGGTGGGGAACACTGAGAGGGCCGCCCTGGCCATCAGAAGAGATGGGTTGCGGCTGAGGTCTGCCTCCTGCCCCGCCTCGCGTGCCAGGGTTCCCTCTTCCCCGAGACTCCATCAAGAGCAAGAGTGAGGTGAGGGCAGCTGGCACCTGTGGGTGAGCATGGGAACCTGCAACAGGCGTTATTGCCTACTCAGGACAGACCTGCGTGGATGCTCTGCCCGTGTCTCCGAGGACAGGCCAGAGGCTCTGGGGGAGCAGTTCCCTGCCAGGCCATCTCCTGCATTTCTATGTCCCAGCCACATCTGCAGTGAGATGGAGCTGTGGTGTCCACAGCGGGTGCCCCGTGCGGAGCTGTGCTTAGAGGTCCTCACTCACAGGGCCTGGCACCCTGCACACAGGAGCCCTTCAAGCTTCCCTGCCCTGGAGTTATCACACGTGGGGTGGGCAGAGAAGTGGCATCTAAACAACTTCTTGTGTCCTGAGCCCCAGGGCCCCTGGCTGCCTACCCAACCTGCCTGGTGCTGCCCTCGCTCCCGGCCCCGGCCCACCCCAGCTGTGAAGCTATCCCCCTCTGCACACTGTCCTCAGCCAGCCTGGGACAGCAAGACCAAGCCGGCCCCTGTCCATGGTCCAGAGCCCGCGCCTGCTGACACCCTGGGGCTGGCCCAGCGCAGTGTGCAGCGCACACACCATGGGGCCGTCAGCTGGTTTCCCTAAGAGCACAGCCTGCATCTGTGCTGGGCGATGCCTAGGACACGGCTGCACACCCAGAACCCTCCTCATGGCCTCCACCAGCACTGCCAAGGGCTCTGGCCACCAGCAAGGAGGAAGGCAGGGTGCTGGCCTTGGGACTGGCAGGAAAATGCGGAGAAGACACAAAATCTCACCAAAAGCAGAGCTCAGGGTGAGGAGCTGACCAGGAGCTGGGGCTAGGGCAAAGCATGTGCCAAGGCAGGAGGCCAGGAGGAGTGGACAGTCATGAGAAGGCTTGTGTGGCCTGGTGCCACGTCCTGGGCCATATGCAACATGGCACGTTGTCCTCTGAGCTCTGGGGGAGTCCTGGGGTGGACTGGTGGGGTGTCGAGGCCATGAGGAAGCAGCAGAACGGTCCTGTGTCCTGCATGGGCACTGGGATGTCTCAGGGAGAGGTATGGACCCTTCTTCCTATAGGGACAGCAGCCCTTGGATTTGGGGACCCCTGGTAAGTCCAGGAAGTACAGTCCCAGGCAGGCAGTGCGGGCTCTGCTGGGATCCTGGGGTGTGCTTAGGGTGGGACAGTTGGGGAACACGGACAGGGTCCTCTGGGCACAAAACAGCAGTGAGGTCAATGGCCCGGACTCCCCTGTGCCTTCTGCCCGGCTGGAGTGATGGAGACCACACTGAGTGGGCCGCAGACTTGCACTTCCTGTGGAGGTGCCAGGGCTGCCGATCAGGCGCGGAGCCTTGTCTGAAGAGCAGCAGCTGCTGTGTGAGGAAGGGGCAGCTCCCATACCACTGGTCAGAGCAGAGCCTCAGTGATGTGCAACGCTGTGATGTCCTGGACACCAGCTAAGGGCAGCGTGACGCACATGGAAAACTCCCAGAGAGGCAAAAATCAATCCACAGGAAGAAACAAATTTTTCTACTAACCTATGATCTGTTCCTACTAGAATATCTCGTTCCCTTGCATCTAGGACCTGCTTGAGTCAATGCTCCCCACTCACTGTGTCTGCACCACCCCAAACCCTTCTAAAAGCTGCGTGATCAATATGTAGAGCCAAGTTCCAGGAGATGGTGTCTTAGCCAGATCACAGCTCAGATGGTCCTGGCCCCCATTCATGCATGACGATCTTACCTTGTCTTTTATTGTCCACCTGCCATACCCTCGGTCAGGTGACTGGGAGTTTGCAAAGCTCCCAATACTGGCGCAGTCATGGGCCGTCTTCCACCAGGCAGACAGAACCTGCAGTGCCCCAGGGCTCCTGGGGATGAACATGGGGCTCCCCTCACCCTGCACATGCAGGCTGTCTCACCCGGTCTTGGCCCTCCTATCCCGGCCCCCAGGCAGCTGCTCCGCTGTCTTCACAGGTGCAGCCGTGGCCCTCACTCCCTGCTCACTGCTTCAGTCCCTGGAGGCTTTGAGGGGAGAGGAGCATCAGGTGTGAGCCAGGGTCCAGCCCCTGAGCACCAGCCTGGGACCCTGCCCAGCACCTGGGCCAGCAGCCCGGGGAGACACTGTCCGCAGCATTCGCCCCCAGGGCAGCAGAGGGTCTGGCTCCTGGAGCTCCACCACCATTTCTCCTGGGCCTGGGCCTCCTCATGACCTCCTGAGACCCCGCTGGACACAGCCCACCCACATCTTCCCTTGTGTGACTAGCCAGCCAGCGTGGTGTGCTGATCCTGGATTGCTTCAGAGTCCAGGCCAAACCGAAAAAGAGAGTTCACTGGCTTCCTGGAGAGGTGGCAAGTCTGCAGATGAGGGGGTCCGTGGACCCCAGATGTGGTCTCCACTGCAGAGTCCAGGGCTGTTCACTGAGATTTGCAGCCCAGTGATGTTAGGTGTATCCCTGGCAGCTTGGCTTGTCTGTGTTGCAAAATAGATTTGAATTACATTATCTATCATTGGACCGCAAACACCACCTCTATTATTATTATAACCAGAAACTCCAGCCTGTCCTCCAATCCAAACGGTTCTTTTGCTTTAGGTTTACTGCACAGAACACTAAAGGGTAGTAAAACTGGCAGCCTCACAGTCCCCTTTGCCGTCAAGACATGCCAAGTGTTGTCCTCTCCTGACTTGGCTGACATCTCCAGGGTCAGGGACAGGCGGCCTGCTCTGCGGTGGACTTAAAAGGGGTTTTCTTTCGTCTGGCGTCACTAAGCGTCATGCTTTCGGGAGAAATTCTCTGATCTAGTTTGCTTTTGAAATCCTTTTGAGTTACAAAAATTCTGTATTTTTCCTTGTTGCTAAATGAGTTTTAGAAATACAAATGAAATCTCATCATGAATTCTTGTGAAATCCTACATGTGGCTAGGAAACATTGGTCCCTTCTCCCCACTCTGTCCATGTGGGAATCACACTAACAGCATTTTGAAGGCAACAGTGTCCTGTTCTGGGAGTGGCCCCAATTAATTGTGTCACCTCAGCTTGCCAGAGCTTGATTTCTTTTTGTAGGGGGCTTGTGCCCTAATGGTCACAAATAAAATAGCGTTTGTTAGCTTTTAACTTGAATATGTGTCCTGTTTCTCTTTTTCCTCAAAGCACCTGGGAAATACCTGAGCTGTCACCCTTCAAATGTTTGGTTGTACTCACCTGTAAATATCAGACTTTTCTCCCAGAGAAGATTGTTACTTAGTGATTCCATCTCTCCGGTGTCTCGAGGACCACTGCAGTGGGTCTTGGGAGGAAGGCTCAGCATGTTCACTCCCTAGAGATCTGGCCAGCTCATCTGCACTGCTTGATCTTGTGCTGTAAGTTGCTGCCGATGTATTTATATTATTTTTACTCTTATCCTTGTGCTGTGAGAGGGGTTGTTCAGATAATTCACCCCAGCTTTCTTCTTCCCTATTGCCAATCTACCCGTGTTTTGGGGTGCTGTGGCACTGGTGCCTCCTTCCCGTTGTGCCATGTAGTATTTCTGCTCCCTTCTTTTCTAGCCCTCTCTCATTTTCACATCTTATTTGACTTAAGGACTAATTATAAGGGCCTTTTACAGTCTCCCCATGATGAGGATTTATGGATGTTAATTTACTTACATTATGGCCAGAGAATGTGGTCTCTTTGATAACCACCACTTGAAATTTGCTGAGCCTGCTTTATTTATGGCCTGCTATTATTTTCAATTCGGGCTCCTTGGGTCCTGAGAGCTGAGTGACCCTCTTCCTGCCCTGCCGAGCAGACCAGCATGTCCATTGTGCCGTGAGGACACGCCACATCACACCATCTCGCAACACCTTGACCCCAATCATGAGCAGCCACAAAATGAGCTTGTACGGGATTGTGCTGGTTTCTGTGTGGTTCTCCCTTTAGCCTGGTAAACTAAGCATTTTGAATTATGATTGTGTGTGAATGAGTTTAAATTCATTGTGCAACAGAAACTTTTGTTTGAAACCTATAGCTCTCCCCCTCTGGGCAGAGCTCCTTGGTGAGGCCAGTTGCTGTGGTTATTGTAGGTTTTTCTTGTTTGTTGGTTTCTTTGTTGAGACAGGGTCTTGCTATGCACTTCAGATTGGCCTGGAACCCAGACCCTGCCTTGGCTTCCCCAGTGCTGGGCCACACCACTCTGGTTTGTTTTGGCTGGTGGTTTTCTGGTGATGCTTCTTCCTGTCGCGCATCCCCTCTGTCTTCCTGCTGTGGGTATGTCTGGTTTGGGCGACACAGAGCCCTCTCCCTGCCCTGCCTCACCTTCAGCCCTCTCATCTCACGCAGCATAAGCTCCAGAGCTCAAAGGCGGTTGTTATCCGTTTAGAGTCCAGCCTGTCACCATGGTGCTCTCAAATCAGATGGGGGTCCTTGGATGCCTCCTGCTCTTGGCCCCTGTGTCTTTAAAAGACACTTATTCTTGCCGGGCATGGTGGCTCACGCCTGTAACCCCAACACTCGGGAGGCAGAGGCAGGAGGATTGCTGAGTTTGAGGCTTGCCTGGGCTACATAGTGAGCTCAGAGCCAGCCTGAACTACAAAGCGAGACCCTGTCTCAGAAAAAAAAGAAAAAAGACACTTATTCTTCCTCGGCCAATCCTAATGTTGTGAATGTTTTTTTTTTTCCTTTTTTTTTTTTTTTTTTTTTTTTT
>PVIC010010746.1:0-42757 GCA_004025085.1 Thryonomys swinderianus
GCAAGGTGAAAATGTAAGATAAACATGTAAAATTCATTTTGATTTTGTGAACTAGATGCGAACTATGAGATTAAAATTAAATATTTATAATCACAAAATGAACATTATAAATCTAGTAAAGCATGTTTAGCTTTTATATGCTGAAAATCACATAAGAAGAAAGGAATTGTAGAAAATGTAAATAAATGTTGATACATACAATAATCATGGAATGGAAGACAGAGACTCAATATTGTATGGAGGTTGAATATAATTCCTACAAAATCTCAGCAACATTTTTATAAATATTTACAATGTCATTCTAAAATTTATATATTGAATCGAAGTAACTTTTTTGCATGTTTTAAATATCTTTCACTATTTAAAAACCCATTACAATTAAAATCAATTTAGATGACTTTATATATGAGATTGATTTGTAATGAGTATTTTAAAGGAATCAAAGACATCCATTGCACAAGCATAATACTGTATATGTAAGAAACTGGGCATCAAAATGCTTAAGAAATTACACATTGTCAAAACCAAACAAGGGCTAAGAAATTATGGTGTCTCTCAGCTGTAGTCAAGAGACCAAAAATGAAAAAAAAAAACGTTTTAAAGATTGACTTCAAGATAGTCCAAGGTCAAAGTCCGAGGGTTAAGTATGCTGATACACTTAAGTATGCTATTTCTTGGTCTCTCAAATCCATGTTAACTGAAGGATTTTCTATAGCAGAGGCTTACATTAATCATATTTTAACAAAACCAAATACTTATAACTCATTCAATGTTCAAGATATTCACAAGAAAAGAGAAAGAAAGAAAGAAGAAAATAGACAAAAGAAATATATTTGAAAATGTTGAAAGCTTTTCAGCAAAGTAATTAATCTTTGAGTTTCAATGAATGTAGACTATCTTGGAGAAGATTTTGCAAATTTTATGAATTTATCCAGCAAATTTATAAAGCTTCATTACTTTTTTCATTGTATACATTTTCCTTGCTCAATTTCTTTGCTTAACAGGTGAAAAAAATATTTTCTTTGGTTATGATAAAGCTCTTCATTATGACATATAATTATTTATATATTTTCTCAGAAAATAAACTATTTTTTGTTCATTTGAAAAGGAAAAAAGAAATTAGTATCTTGAATTCTTTGTAGAATGGTCTTATTTAGGTGTTTTGGGTTTTTTTTAGCTTTTGTGATTTATGTTTCAAAAACAGCCATAGAATCCTAAATCTACAACGTATGTACATATACACATCATGTAAGAATTGTAATATTTAAAGAAAGGATTGAAGATGATTTGTTCATTCTCTTTTCACCCCAAGTACTCTTTTTTTCTTTTTTTTAGACAGGGTCTCGCTTTGTAGTTCAGGCTGTTTCTTAGCTCACTATGTATCCCAGGCAAACCTCAAACTCACAGCAATCCTCCTGCCTCTGCCTCCCAAGTGCTGGAATTACAGGCTTGAGCCATCAAACCCGGCACTGTGGTATGTGGTACTGACTGCTGGTGGGTGTGAGTCACCACGACCACTATTGTTGTATTGTTGTATGTGGTTGCAGGGATTGAACCAGGGGCCTTGTGCTTGCTAGGCAGGTGCCAGAACCACTGAGCTAAATCTTCAGCCCAATTATTCTCCTTTTTACCATTTTTTCTTCAGACAAACACACAGAACAAACAAACCAATAAAAACAAAATGGTGAAGAGAAAGAGAAAGAGAGGGAGATGAAAGAGAAAGAGAGAGAGAGAGAAAATAGGTTTTTCACTCAGAAAACTATGTTTAAATTATTTCCTATCAGCACAGAGAGGTTGTGGTAAACAGGTCTCAGGGTGGATATCACAATCGCTTCCTCCTGCTATCCACACCTTGGTACAATCCTCTCACCTTGAGTATAAGTAGGATCTGTGATTTACTTTTAATCGGTAAAATATGGCAAAATTGATGGGCTGTCACTACAGTAACTGTTACACTGGTGAGATATAACATTTTGACACGTGCTCTGCAGAGATTTTCCTTGTTTGATGAATTAAGTGATGTAAGGGCTGAGAGATACATCCAGCCGACTGGAAGCATAAACTGAGTCCTTCAAGTTTGGAACCACAGGAAATTAACACTGTCATTAATTTCTGTAATCACTGATTCAGATTCATCCCCCACTGACTCTTGCACATTGTAATACTGACCAACCAAACTCCATGTCAGCTTTAAGACACCCTAATGAAAATAGATAATAGCTGTGTACTGTTGTAATCTGTTAAACTTGTGGTATCCACATAGGACACTTATAGTAAGGTCTACTTTATTTTTCTTACATGCTAGCACAGCATTCTGTTCATGTAACACATGAAATTTTAATATGTTCTCATTTGATGGATATCAACTATAGGTGACCTTTTGTACATAACAGACACATATTTGTTTTGTTAATTTCCAACAGTAAAATTTTGTTTCAAATGTATGTTCATTAATATTTTCACTTCGACTGCAGTTACTCTATACCAGCAATTTGTGAGATTTCTTTTTCTCCTGTATTTCTTTGTTATTTCCATTTTCCCAAATAGTAACATTTATAATCTCACCACTTCTTTTCATAATACTGTTAGGGCTTGTGTTTAGATGGCCCCTCCCCCACCAATGCCTCATACACTTGTAGGTGATGCTTGTTCAGAAATGATTGGGAGTAGAACGTGTGATCTGGAAGTGATTCATGGTGTAGTGCTAGTGCCAAGCCCTAGTATTAAGTGGGGTGTGTGCTCCCTGGCTAAGTAGTGGGGTAAAATACAAGGAATAGATAGATCTGTGGTCATTCCTTGCTTGCTCTCACTTGGTTGCTTGCAACGGACTCCTGGTCCTCCGTGATGCTTCCCTGCCATGCCAGCCTACCCTGGAGTCAGCCATGTAGGAACTGAAATCCCTATGAACTGTGAGTTAAATAAACTTTCCTCCTTTAACTCTGGAGAGCAGGTATTTTGTCTCAGTAGAGAGAAAAGTGACTGAGACAAATACTAATACTTTATTGCAATCTTGATTAAAATTATCTGGTTAACTGAGTAACGATATCAATAGTTGTCAAATTTTATGTCTAAAACAATGAATGTAAACAATCAAAAGTTCTAAAATTTAGAAAAGTACCCTAACTGATATAATCATTCCATGGTAAATCTGTCCTCCATACTGAATCACATGGGCTTCAAAGAAATAGTTATATCATTTATTGAACTATTGTCACCTTCTTTAATACTGTATGCAGAAACATCAAGTCATGCCAAAATGTGTAACTCAAGAATGTAATTTCAGGGAATAGAGTTACAAAAACCCATCTCAATACCTGTCCAAACTCATCTTTTCTTCAAAATTAATGCCTCACTTTTCTTTCATTAGGGATCTTCACTATCATCCAAATATCACCAACTGACTAAAACACATGTAGAACTAAGATAAAGTAGATTTCAAAATGCATGTTATGTGACTATGCAAGCTATATGGAAAAGATGTAATAAACTTCCAAAAAATATGTGCTAGAGTAAGAAATTCCTCTACTGTCACTGAAGCACTGAGATGAAGAATGTATTCAAAAGTGGCCAAAAGATAATATATTACAAATTTAGAAAAAGAAAGAATAAAATCTTCTCAGACCAACCAGGGGTTCAAAGTCAGCTGTACCCCGGAGAGCTATGGGAGATGACAGGCAGATTCTAGTGAGCCAGACTGGGCATCAGCCAGTCACCCAGAAAGGTGGGTAGGAGCCACAGGCCTCAGCACAGAGGTGCCCAGGTGCCCAGAAGTCGTGAAGATTGCTATCTAAGAACAATGAGGATTAGAAAAACTCTATTTTCATAAAACGAGACACATCCAAACACTTTTCAGGGGGTCTTCGTCATTAAACAGGGATGTTCCTATCTTTTTTTTTTTTTTTTTTGAGCCAGGGTCTCACTTTGTAGTTCAGGCTGGCCCTGAGCTCACTATGTAGCCCAGACAAGCCTCGAACTCAGCAATCCTCCTGCCTCTGCCTCCCGAGTGCTGGGATTACAGGCGTGAGCCACCACGCCTGGCGGGATGTTCCTATCTTTACTCCCTGTGCACACTGGACAGCTGCTGTGGGCTTTGCGTCCCGGCGGGGAGGTGTTTGGGGTTAGCTTCCTGGGTGAACCGTGTGTGTGTGAGAAGAAGATGGACACAGATTCACACAGGGACATCTACAGTGTCAGAGTCGTTCCAGTCTCTCACGGTATAATCGCTCTTCTTCCTCCACTTTTTATTTTTATTTACTTATAAAGATCACAACCCGCTAAGTTTTAAAAATATTTGATTTTGAGGTAGAGGACCATTTTGCATCAGCTACCTTTGTAACTGTTGGGATCACATGACTCAGGTTCAGATGAGGAATTCGGAAGCGCCCTCCTCCCCACACTGTCTACTTTAGGCTGAGTGGGAAGGCGGGGCCGGAGCAAGGTATAAAAACTATTGAATAAACAATAAAAGTAATAAAAGGAAACAGATTCTATAGCTTTAATTCAAAAAAAAATTGTTGTATGAGTTAAAATCTAATAAAGAATTAAAATTGAACCCATAGAAGTCAGTGGAAATAACTGTTCTAGATAATTATAGCTATGGAAATTTAGAGGGCTTTTTGGTTTGGTTTGGTTTGGTTTGGTTCGTGGGATTTTTTTTTAAGCCAGTGTCTCTCTTTGTAGCTCAAACTGGCCCTGAGCTCACTATGTAGCCCAGGCTAGCCTCAAACTCAGCAGTCCTCCTGCCTCTGCCTCCCTAAATACTGGGATTACAGGCATGAACCGCCATGCCCAGCGTTGTTGGTTTAGTTTGGTTTTTGCGATAGTAACAGGCTACAATACAAATAGAGAGAAGAATGGATATGAGAACCATAATAAAATCAATGATAATAAAATGCAGAATAATATAATGGGCCATGAAAATATGATTAAGTAAAGCTTTTGATACCAAGTTATTAAGAAAATAAATTTAATGATTAGCACACAAGTATAAGTAGGTTTTTTCCAGGAGGGAAAATGATGGCTCAGACACCAATTGAATGCACCAAAATCATACATTTTTATTTGAGAAAACAAATCTAGGTATATTTTTAAATAATTATACAATTTTATGAAGTCAACTGGCTACTGGAAAGGCAGGATGATTAAGCACTGAGGAATGACTAATGAAAGTCACTATACAAAAATTTAGAAAGAAAAATAGGGTTATTTTAATAGATATAGAAAAAGCAATCAATAAAACTACCATTTGTGTTGAAAGGTGATCAAAAATAAAACAAAAATCAGACAAAATTGTCAAGAATGTCTGTCCCTGCTAGTTTCAGTATTCATTAAACTAGAGTAACCTAGAAAGTTCAATAGTGGAAGGTGAAAGAACAGAACTGACAAAATCACCACTACTCACAGGTGGTATTCATGCAAATCCACAACTCAAGAAAATCCAATTATTTAAAATATATGCAAACAAATTGTAAATTAAATGTAACATAATTTAGAACAAAATTTATTTAAAATAGCCGTGATCACAGAATCAAACTAAGTACAGATTTGGGATAAAATAATAAAAGAGGAAAGATAAACAATCCAATATGATAAAGAACCATGAATTGACTATACTAACCCAAAAATGAGTTCCAAAAACATTACAGTAAAATATTTCTGAATTATTTTGGAGACTTTTTTAGTATGACTATTTCAGAAAAATGAGAGAAAGAAAGAAGAAAGAAAAAAAGAAAGAAAGAAAGAAAGAAAGAAAGAAAGAAAGAAAGAAAGAAAGAAAGAAAGAAAGAAAGAAAAAGAAAGTATTAGAATTACAGAATGTCACAGAAAAATAATGACACTGTATTTGATTTCCATGGAGAAAATTATAATCAAAGAATTACTCATGAAAGCTCACGGGTGACTCTGACCTCATTATCTTTTACTACTATTCGTATGACTCTAGCAAAAATTCAATAGTAGACATGTCTATTTTAGTGACAATTTTATGGAATGGTGTTTGGAGAAAAACTTGGAAAACTACAGTGAAGTTGCAGGAGGACATGCTGTGTGATTCAGAAATGAAGCTCTTCTACCTTATAAAATGCTGTGGATAAATATAAAACAGAGGTGTATATGAAATATCACCTGAGTATGAGGGACCATTCTGAGGTGACAAAATTCTGTAAATTTACTAAAATTCATTGAATTGCCCATTGATTTTATGGTATGTAAATTACACCTCAAGAGACTCAGAATGATAATAATTGAAATAAATAGACTCCATATTAAAGCAAAATGTATCTCTGCCCAGTTCATAGTAAGTTTTGTGAGGAAACGGGACTAGAGAGAGTGTAGGTGAACTTTTATGGGAACTCCACATAGAAAAGTGATGTGATGCAGTATTAGTTCATAATCATGATTTTTCTACAAGTGATTTTTTAAAACAAATAAATATGTATCAATAAAATCAATTAAAAACAGACTAAAGAAAATCTGTGCATTTCAATATACACACAGTAATATATTCTGACAGTAAGCCTGACCAATACCATTTTAAGAAAAATGTTAAGATCATATTACTTCTGAAGAACATGAAAGCATTCTACATAAGTCTAAAATATCAACACATTAAGTTTTCTATTGTGTTCATAAAACTTACAGTGAAATAGAATTTATCCCCAAAATGTACAAATATTTAAGACTTGGAAATTAATTTTGATTATCTAGTACATTATGGGCTACATATTAAGATCAATTTAATAGATGCTGAAAAGGTATTAAGTACAGTAGTCATATAGGACAAAAATGAGTCCTTTTTTTCTTTCAGACAAATCTCACCATGCACTTTTTCTTTGAGACAATTCACTTTTTCACACTGGCCTTGAACTGGTGGTGACCTTCTTGCCTGAGGCTCCAAAACAGTGAGAATACACTCACACAACATCACGCCTGGCCAAAAATGAAACTTTTAACATGCTGTAACCAAAGGAAGAGATTATGTATAACTTATTTTCATATAGGCAATTTGATGGTATGTGTACTAAGTATGCATCTATATTTTATGTTGTTTATTAAACCTAATACATATTTAACTTTCATGGTCATTGTCACTTTGGAGAAAATCCAGAGTTGCATGATCCAGAGTTGCATGAAGATCCACAGTTGCAGATCTGCTGAGCAAGGGGGATGAGGACACACCGTGAGCTTTTTAGAAACCTACCCTTCTGTTGGATGGTACTTGACAGCAGCGTTCTCTGTAGTTTTGCTCCCATTTCGTAAAGACACTCATGAAGGAGGATTCACAGAACTGGTTCAGAAAATAGTAATGATGACGGATGAGTATGTTCAATGTCAGAAAGCTCATTTCAAAGGAGAATAATGGCAATATGTCTTTGACTTTTTACTTATAGTTCAAATATTCAGCATATTCATCAGACCTCTGATAAAACACGAAGGGGATAGAAGTGGCAGAAAGAAAACAGAAACTTTCAGAAGTAACACAGCAGTTGCTTCTCCCTGGAGAGGAAAGTATAGGCTCAAGAAGAAAATAAAGAAATTCCAAGTTTATTCACAATGCTTTACATATTTTGTTCATGATGCTATGTTGAAGTATTTTAACATTTATTAATTTTTGAAGTGCCGAGAAAAGTCATTATTCTATTGTTTTGTATATTTCTAAACTTGCCAGAATTCAAAATAATTTTAAAGGAAATAGATAGCTAATTATCACTGCTATATTTATGTGAACTATATCTAAACTACCTTATTTGCATAAATTATATGTGCACTGTACAAATATAAAAATCCTGTTAATCTAAACTACAAATGAACTGATGTAGAATTTACATTTCAAATCCTTTCATGAATTATCTGCACTGTTTACTTAACATGAATGTAAATTCATATCTACATGATAGAGGTTATATTAAATGACAATTCTCTACAGCAGGAATCTTTTGTGCTTTCTGTTATCTTGATGTTAATAATGATTTTTTACTTATTGTGAAAGTGAGTAATTTTTACTTCAGCAAAAGCGATAAAAGTGAAATGCACTGGCAGGGAATCTGCATCTTGAGCGTCCCAAGTGATTCTTCCCCAAGTCGCTTCGCAACCTGGCTGCAAAGTAGTTATGAGGAAGGTACAGGAGTTGTCCTTTCTTGTGTTGCCCCAGAAACTTTTCCGCACACTTTCTAAAGCACCCATCTGTAGCAATGTCAATGTTGGCCAAAAATTCAGGTAAGCTGGATTCCTTTCTAAGGGCAGTTGTGACAAAGCATCAGTAACTGGGTGGCCTTAAAAAGCAAAAAATGTATTCTTGATCCTTCTGCAGGCTGGAAGTCCAAAATTAAGATGTAGATTAGGTCATGTTCCCTCTAAGTGCACAGAGGAGATCTTTTCACACTCTGCCAGCCTCTGGCAGCTCCAGCAATTTCTTTCCTTGTGAAAAGAAGACATCAGACTCAGATTCAGTCTTCACATAGGCGCTTCCCCTCGTCTTTGTCCCTGCACTGCTTTTGCTCCTCTGAGGACACCAAGCGGGGTGACTGAGAGCCCACCCTCGTTGAGCATGACCTCATCTTAACTAATTATATTTGCAATGAACTCATTGCCAAATAAGGTCACATTCTGACAGGGGCATGAATTTGGGGAGGGGCGCTGGTCAACCTCATACACAGGAATTAAACAACTTAATTCGATATGATCTTGAAATGTTAAGTGCTTCTTAGCAAATGGAAAAAAAAATCTCTCTCAATTTTATTTCCCTTCAGTATGGTTATCTTTAATCCCTGTGATAATTCTTTTTTAAGTTGTCTGTTTGTCAGAGGACACGGCCATCATTCACTTTAGAATTACCTCATTGCTGTCTCTGCAAGATTTGGCGTGTCCTCTGGAAGCAGAGATGGCTTCAGTAACATGTCTCTGTGTGAGTGCAGGTTGAGGAAGCAGTGAGAAAATCCTGTGGGAAATCAACACTTTATTCTGCTTTAGCTGCCAAAGAGAGGACAGTTGGAACGGGATGAAAGAAACGACCTGCAAAAAGACTTAGTAAATTCTCGCTAACTTCTTTAAACTTACAAGACTGCTAAGTATTCTTCATTCGATTTCACAGAACAAACAGCAATGTGAAATCATAACAAACCAGAAAGCAATTGCTTTTCAGGAGAGACAAGGGAGACGCTTGAAATTCCACTAGCAGTTTTATTTCCTGAGCCCCCAAAAGACTATCATAATACTGGAAGGTGCCAGCCCTGCGACTTCAGTTCTCCATGGCAGCACTTTCAGGGGAAGGAGCAGTGTCAAATTTAAGAAGATCCGTGACAATTGCAAATCAGGCTGTCCTGGTCCTGTCTCCGCATGACACACCCTCACACATTTCTTTTGTTCAATGGCACTGAAGTGCATTTCCTGCAAGAAATTCCCTCAACAGGTGTTTAAACTTCTGTTCTCAGGGATCACAGCTCTTGGAGGAAGTCTCCTTGGGATCTTCTCAGAAACATCTTCGTTGTACTATCTATGTAGCATTATCATGATCTATTAAACTACAAAAACCTAAAAATTGCTTCAAAATTCATTTTTACAAAGCAAAACAATAGCAACAGCAAAACCCTGATAAATACCCTCATTTATCGAGATGGTAAAGTTTCCTGGATATTTCTGATTCTTTTTCTTTCTATGTTTGCCTTTAAAGGACAGATGAGGCACAATGAAGCCTTCACAGAGGAAACGGCTCTGCTCTTACATTGTCCTGAACCAGTAAGTTATCGAATTAATGTCTTCACATAACCCTGAGTGCCTGAAGAAGTCCACCTGTGAGATCGATTAATAATCCTGAGTTCCACTAGTTTCTCCTTAGAATTTTCATGTATGATGTCTTAGTCACACTCCTGGTCTCGGGGACACAATATCCAACACATACAACTAAGGAAAAAGTATCATTTTGGTTCAGTTGCAGGAGTTTTGGTTATGCATGGTAGCTGGATCCACAGAAGAAAGGGCATGGTGGAAAGGCCCACTGGAAAGAAGCTATGTACCTCACAGCACCCGGGAAAGAGAAAGGATGAGACAGGAAGAGACACTCTCCCAGGTAACACTCCAGTGACCCACCTCTTCTGACCAGACCAAGTCAGCTTGTTGGCACATAGTCTAGTCATCTTCCTCACACGTGAGGCTTTGGAGACTTTTCAGATCCAAACCATAACATATGGCTAGGAGAAAATGTCTTGAAATGTGAATCATTTCCTTTTTTTTTTTTGAGACAGGGTCTCACTTTGTAGTTCAGGCTGGCCCTGAGCTCAATATGTAGCCCAGGCAAGTCTGGAACTCAGCAATCCTCCTGTCTCTGCCTCCCAAGTGCTGGGATAACCATTTCCTTTTATTAATTTCACACCAGCAATTGAATCCATATTGAAAATAAGAATAGCAAGTCGGGGTGACAGGAATTCACTATGGGAATTCACTATGGAAAGTGCAAATTAAACAGAAAACAGTTGCTAAGAAGATATGAACAGTTCCCAATGATTTTAGATAGGTGGGCTATAAAACCAGTCTGATAGTACTAATTTTCCACTTATAGCATGTTAAATGAATGAATGCAAGAATGAAAATTGAGACATGTAAGAGAATTTGGTAATATATCAAGCAATCTTCATAGGTAATTTTCTCTGGAGTAGTCGTTTTCTAACTTTTCTACTTTTATACTCATCTGGAAAACTTTTTAAATGTTTTGATGGTCCTAAAATATCAGTCAATGAATTTAGAAATACTGTGGTGTAACAGGACTGTGAAACTCAGCTCAGTATTCCCAATGCCGAACAGAAGAATGTAGTACTGATATAAGCTGATAAATCTCACAGATGTCATGGTAAGGGGGCACTGCACGTGTGTTCAGACCTTGTCACTATCCTGGAGACCAGTCTCTGTTTTTGCCGTGATGCTTTTGCTGCTGGTAACCTCCTTCTCATTTGCCAGCATATCTTCCAATTTCTAAATATCAGAGAAATTACTGTTTATGGTCTGGAACTCAACTGAAACATTGTTTTATTATTTTTTTCTTGGTACTTGGGGTTGTACTCAGGACCTGAGCTTACAAGGCAAGTGCAGTGCTACCGAGCTACATTTCTGGCCTCAAAACATAATTTCTTCTCCAATGTTTTTTCCATGGCCTGCAAACGTTCATTACCTTCTTCTTTCTGTCCTGGCTAGTTCTACCATGACCCTCCCTCCCAGCATGCACCTGGACTAGTGCAGAATTAGTCACAGATATTGCACCCCTCACTGATGTTTTGATCACTACAGAAATTTAGTCTTTGATTTGGATGCTTAGCACATTGCTTACCATGCCACTGGCTCTTAGCAATTACTGATCTGATGAAGCTTCCAGCTCTTAACCAGCAAATCTCAGGACTCAACCAGTTGTGTTTCCTGCCAAAAGGTCATGAATCTGGTGGAACGATCATCCTTATCAGGTGGATGGGATAGCTCTAACTTTCTGGTAGTCCACCAGCACCCACTCTGATGAATCCTGACCATGTCCACAGCAGGAAACCTTCCTTTCATCTGCTCTGTCTTCTTTATCTGCCACTTACCCGTGGTCTCTTCTCGGTGAAATCAAACTATCTCACACCCACTGGGGCAAAGGCTTCTTGCAGCTGATTGATTTCTGTATCACCATGTTTACTTTCAGGCTTTGCTCTGAGTATATAAATCCAGGTGTTTGCAATATACTTTCTTCTTCTATAATTTCTGCCTCTCCCAAGTTGATTCTCTGAAACAGCTGGTGCTGCATATGTGAACAAAATCAAACTATTTGCTGAGAAATTTCAAGAGTTTTTCATTCCCTGAACCAAATGACAAAAAAGGTTTATTTTAAAATTGACTATGAATGATATGATCAAGACTGTATTGTCCAAGAAACGTGAAACAAATGAAACAAATTATTAAAAAAAATTAATTATTTGAATATAGAGATATAATTAATGGAACCGTTATTGGGGTAGCAGTTGAATAAAATTAAAAAGCATATTATTTTGGATCTACTCTGTATTAGATACTATGTTCAAAGCAAGAAAATATCCTATGTGCTTTGAGAGTTTCCAAAAGCAAGCATGACTTTGAAAGCTGTTATAAATTTCTAAATTGTTTAGCCATAAGTTACTTAGTATATTCTCTAATAAATTGATCTTATATGGTATCTTCTTATCATGGCTGACTTTGTAAAAATCAAATGGTCTTTTTAAGGAAGAGATTTTGGTTCAGTGTTTGGGTTGCTGCCAAAGACACACAAAAAGTTGAGTGCAGTGGGGGGTGGGCATGAGTGGGCCTTTCTTGGCCATTATTGGAACCCAGAGCCCCTAAACTCTGAGTCAACCACAGCATGCAGTGCGGAGCGAAACGGACATAGTTTCTGTTTGTGTCCAGATATGTGCTAAACAATCACATAGCTCCATGGAAAACTGCACCTGGGCAAATGCTGTAAGTTAGACCGTGAGATGAAAATCTGTGCTGGGCAGGGTTGAAGTCATCTGGAGCCTAAAGGAGAAGAGCAGGGAAGGGAACAGCATGCACAAGCAGAGCAGCTCTGCGGGCCAGAGTGAGGCGAAGGGAAGATCCTGGAGGGAGATAAAGCTGCAGAGTGACAGGCCGGAGATTTAGCTCAGTGGTTCCGGCGCCTGCCTTGCAAGCGCAAGGTCCCGAGTTCGATCCCGGGTAACCACATACAACAATGTTGGGCATGGTGACTCACACCCACCAGCAATCAGTACTACATACCACAGTGCTGCACGTGGTGGCTCACGCCTGTAACCCCAGAACTCGGGAAGCAGAGACAGGAGAATTGCTGAGTTCAAGACTTGCCTGGGCTACATAGTGAGCTGAGGGCCAGCCTAAACTACAAAGCGAGACCCTGTCTCAAAAAAAAAAAAAAAAAAAAAAAGCTGCAGAGGGAGAACAGGGGATGCCAGGAATTCTAGTTTCTACCTGAAAAGTCATGGGATGCCCCTGCCCTTTGGCAGGAAAGTGAGGTGATTGGCTAGTAAGAGCAGAAAAGTCTGACAGGCAGCACAGAGAGACAAAGGTTGGGGGAAAAAAACCTTTTTATCATTTTCGTTCTTCTCAAAGCCTCTGGGTTCCATGTGGTGTCCATGGGTAACGAGCATTGATAGGGTCAACCTTGGAATGCGTGAGTGTGTGTGCGATACTGCTATTTCCTTTCTGAACCTCTAGAAGTGACCCAGGCCCATCTGTCCTTGGTGGAAAATATCCACATGTACAATCTAAATGAATTCCAGGGACCATAGGCCCAAGGCTTAGTAAGGTCACACAGCTGTTCAGCCAAGGTCTATACCCTATAGGTCATGGCTCCAGTATAAACATAAAAAACAAAAACAAAAACACAAAAAGGTGTTTTTTCATTCCTCTCATGGAGTCTGGCAGCAGGGCAGGTGAGGCTCACGAAGCATCTGTGTATGCAAAGGAATGTGTAGAAATGGAAGCCAGAGAAGCCCTTGATTAGCCTTTGTAGGGTCTGGCTGAGGGAGTGCGTAACTGCGACTGCGCTTTCGCTGCTTGCTAATCGAAAGCACCTGAGCTGGAGCAGCGCAGAAGTCATCTCGTAGTTGGAAGCAGCTCAGGAATCAGATGCTGGACTCGATCCACCCCCACCCTCCCTAATGAGCTGTGTGGAGATTTCCCAGCATATGGAATCAAGAATGGACACATGATAACATTCTGCAGAGCTAACGTCAAGTATCACGCTGGGCAGGAAGGATGGAACTCACCCTTCCTCTGAGTTGTACAGATGTGAAATCTGTCTGGGATCGATTAGCAAAAATGCTGATCATTTAGACCTAAGAAATCTTACCATATTCCAGTTGAGTTTTGAGATATTAATGTTCAAATTGTTACCCACAAGGTAACCGTTAGATTTAGCTACTATGTTCATTCAGTCTACACCTTATTGACAGCTCACTAAAAACCAAATTCTACCTTAGAGACACAAAGACAAATGACACGCACATTTTGCCATTAAGGAGCTTGCAAGCTAATGATAAAAGGTGGTCAGGAAGTAAGAAATTTGGTTTGCAACAGTAGTGAATGTGACACAAGGCACAAAGGAGGAAGGCATGTTCTCTATCTGAGCATGTCAGTTTCCATCTTCTGTTCTCATCCTCCTCCTGTGCCCTTGGAGAAGTGACCTTATGAGGACTTGGTTTGCAACAACTGCTAGGAAAGTCAGTGCACACTTTTCCTGGAAATCCAGTCATTCCTTAAGCTCTCCCATCCACTATCCCTCACAAGTTGCCTGGCATTACTAGAAACAGAGTGAAGTCATGCCAAGAGAGTACGTACAACCCATTTTTTCTTATCCATGAGGTCACCGATCAGTGAAGAAGCCTTCTACTTTCTAATTAAGTGACTTTCTTCTGTAACTCTACATGTGTATTGGATCTTTGCCGGTTATCACTGAACACAGAGGACAAGGCAAATGGAATGATAGCCACATAAATTGGTTATTGTGCAATTATATTGATAGTTATATAAAATCATTGCAAACGATGTGAAGAGTGAAAATGTACATTGCAAATATCCCTCAGGGAAAAATGAATAATAGGAATATAATTGTGCAGAATCAACAACACACTGTATAGGTATGCGTGTGCATATTACATATAATATATATATATATATATATATATTAAATTTGTAATTATTGCCCCTTTTTCCTTGGCCTATGATTTTCATGTGAGTGTCCCTATAAACATGCAAGTCCCTAAACAGATAGTAATCCTTCAGTTATTACCTTCATTCTTACCTCCTGGAAATGGAGGAGAGGGGCATTTTCCCTTGCATAGTTTGGCAATGATACTTCATTTTCAGCCTCGTGTGGATCCTGGACACTTCTTGTCAGCATTTGTCTTATTCTAATGAGTCTGCCATTCTCATGCGACTACAGTCTATCCCCTGACTGCTGCCATTTCACTCTAGCCCAACTCATCCAAATAAATAACTAGAGAATATCAGGCAGGAGCTCTCCCATCTTATATATACTACAGTTATCTTTCAACCAGGCTCCTTTCCCCAAGTTTCTTCTTCATGTGGTGAACAGATTCCTTTCCTCTCCCTGTACTTTAAAGGCTGGTGACCTATAGGATGCTCTCTTCCTCTTGCCTATCGATTGTCACTGGGTGGTTTTGACAGGAAGACAGAGATGTGTGTGCAAGGGCTTTCACAGAAGTGTCACCTGGGACTCAAGGCTCGCGGAAAGAAAGAAGTATCCAAAAGGACCTTTCAGCACTTCCCTGAGCCGGAATGGGAGGAACAGACTGTACACGGTGTTCTCAGACATTAGATACTTTATGTGCTACCCTGGGAAAGTATTTGACCTCATGAGAGCTACATCTCACTAGTGGAGGAGATCTCGGAAAGGGGCTATGGAAGACGGTGACAACACTTTCCTAAATTTGCTTATGAATCTCATGTTCCTGAAGAGCGACCCAAACACTGAGTTGTGCCATCATGTTTCCCACGGATGGTCCCCTTGGAGACATGCCCTTGCACTCTCCAACACACAAACCTAGCCCTCGTGATTTTGCTCCTGTTTGTATCTCACATCGGAAGTTCTCTACCATGTCATTGTCTTTCTTTGACTCGGAAAGTGAAGGTTCTAAATTGGAGGTATGATTTTCTTGGTCCTTTCCTCTTAGTTTCATTCAGGAGAATGAACTCTACATGCAGGGGAAAACGTTCCAATGTATCATCCTTTTTCTTCTAGTAATGAAAGTAGTATTTCTGACACTTGGACTATGAGGGATCCTGGCTAGTACAGAAGATGCCCAAGGGCTAATCTGAGCTGAACGACTGGTCGCCATGTCTTCCAGGGTAAGTAGCATCTGCTCTGAAATCTCTCTTGTTTTGTATAGTGTATGGTAGATGTGCCGATATAATTGATTCTTGCCACATACTCACTTTTTCCATGGTTTCTATCAATTTTTGGTATTCTAAGTTTAGATGTGGAAGCACTTGCAGCTCTCATGTAGGGGACAAGATGGTTCACTTCTAGAGATCTATATGTCTTTTATCAGAAGTATAGAAAAGACACCTGAGGACTCACACTTCCTCTCCCGCTCTCAACATTTAATGGATGGATGCCCTTGAAGTGCTGTCTTTGACCACATAGAGCTATTGAAAGGAAGTAACCGGAGCATCTGGCTCATTCTTCACAGTAGAAGAGTGAAGGGGCTCAAAGTAGCGTGAGCCCATGTCTGGTTCTGTGTGGGTGGGGGAGGGGGAGGGAGAGGGAGGAGAAAAGAAAAAAGAGTTTTGAGGAAGAGAGGAAGCTCCAAATTGGGCTGACTATTTAACAAATCTTGCTCATTCAACAGGCCACCTTTTGACCTATTCTCCTGTTGGAAATTAATTGACTTCCATGGCATTGGGGCAACATCTGTCTTTAGAATGTGTTAAAATTAAAGTAGCCCTTGCCGGACATGGTGGCTCACACCTGTAATCCCAGAACTTGGGAGGCAGAAGCAGGAGGATTGCTGGTTTCGAGGCTTGCCTGGGTTACATAGTGAGCTCAAGGACAGTCTGAATTACAAAGTGAGACCCTGTCTCAAAAAAAAAATCAAAGAAGCCCATTGTGTGGGGAAGTTATAATTTCAGTTCATCAGGTGGAGTAATTTGCTTTCACTTTAAACCTACCTTCCTCTGACATTTTCCTGGCACAGAGGATGAGAAATACTTCACTTCCACTTTCAGAACACTGAAGTTTGACCCCTGAATGTCCTCAAAGGCCCTTGTGCTGGACGATTGATTTCTAGTCCATGGTGTTACCAGGAGGAGGTGGAATCATTAGGGGGCAGGACAAAGTTAGGAGCATGGTGCCTACCTGCAAGAGGATTTTAGGATCCAGCTGGTCCTCTTCCACATTCTAACTTTTGGCTGCTATGAGGAAGAACAACTCTCCTCTGTCACTTGATTCTCCCTTGACACAAACACGCTCCTACAGGTCCAAACAACCAACTTGAGTGGCCACCAACTGAAATCTCTGGGACGTGAAAGCATGAGTCACAGTCAACCTTCCCTCCTACTAGTTAATTATTTGAAGTACTTTGTCGTAGTGACAGAAAGCTCACACACCCTACTCCTCAATTTTGGATTCTAGGAATTATAACATAAATAACATAAAACTTTATAGTTTATTCTTCATTTCTTACATATTTCTTTTTCTTACCCTTAAGGGCTATATGCCATTTCAAGAAGTAATTATATTAACTTTTACAGGTTAGAAATTGTAAAACCAAGTCCAAGGAAGATCAGAAGAAGTTGCCCAAAGTTAGAGGGCTGGGAAAGGGAAGAGCTAACGCAACTGTGGTTTCTGACACCAGCAAAGGAAATCTGTGTAACACAATGTGAAGAACAAATAAGGAAGTACATTTCTTCAAAACAACATAACAACAAGTGTGTTTCTTCAAAACAGTGTAACAAGCCTATCATCATTCCATTCACACAAAAGCAAAAGGAAAACGTCTGTTTCCAGGGAAAACACTGATGTAATACAAAAACTATTTATTGAGCCTTTACCATGAGCCTCATTATTTTTCTGTTGGCAAACAACCTTAACCTGGCAGTTTTTACAGATTTGGATTAAACTGCATTCACAGAGCACTTGCTCAGAAATTCCCACAGAACCTGGAGAAAACGCTAGTTCACAGATTCCTACAAGTAGGTGGAGGAATATGAGATTTTAGTGGGTGTTCTATGTGATTTCTCTGGATGGTAACACTCACAGCATAGAATTTACAAGTCTTGATTCAAATTCCCAATTAGTTTGAACTTATCCTTTATTATTTCTAGCACACAAGATAAACACTATCAGAAACTACTATTACTTTTGAAATATTTTCACCAAACAATACTTTTTTCTAAACTGGTGAAATGTCAGAGCTTGATATTCAGAATCGGGGAATCTAGTACCAGCAATAACTAGCTTTGTGGGAAAAAATCTGAGGGTGTCCCGATTGTAATATTTTCCCCTTGTCAGAAGTCCCATCAGTTGTATAACTAAAGTTTGCACTTGTATTTTAATAATGCATATTCCCCTTATGTTATGTCCTGTCAACTACTTGGAAGAATTTTTTCAAGTTGGAATATCACATGTTGAGGGAGAGGTATTAGGGGTGTGTGTGTGTGTGTGTGTGTGTGTGTGTGTGTGTGTGTCTGTGTATTTCAAAATAGCCAGATAAAACTGCTTTTGCTCTTTTGCAGATCTCTTGGATGGATTTAGTTTTGTAGTGCCTTAAATTTAAAAGCAAAAGCCAGATTTCAAATATTTTGGTGCTAAATTTAATTTGAAATTTCCCAAGAATGAAATGATAGAGTAGTAAGTACAGATAGGGAACTAACATGAGCAAAAATGCTATCAACATCAGAGAAACAAAGACAAGGGGAATTTTACTATTTAGCTCATGACCATTACTCTATCTAATCAGTGAATTCCATCCTCCAGACATTCATTTTCCTGGGATAAGAGTCTTTTTTAAGTTCCATGATAAATCTGAGATAGAACTACCATAATATTCAATAATTATTCATGGATGTTATTAACCCTTATCTCTTGTTTTTGCTGTTTGAAAGAGCACTGTTCTTTTACAGCAAAGTCCTGTTATACATCCACCAGCTTTTCCCTGTTTTAAGAGGGAGGTAAAGTTTAGAAAGGGAAGAATGAATGGAAGAATAAAACCACAAGAGGCAGAATCTTTTGGAGCATGGAGGAAAAACACTTTCTAAAGTTCTAAGTTGAGCACCAAGAATTTAAATTATATATTGCTATAATTGAAAATGAGCATGTTTGTCCTAAATTTCTTAACCTCAGTGCTACTGACACTGAAATCAGATAATTCCTTGCTGTAGGAACTAGTCCATGTGTTGAGAGATGTCGAGCAAAAGCTCTGACCTGTACTCAGTAGATCGAACACACCCTGTGACTCCCCCAAAAATGTCTCTGCCAAATATTCCATGAGAGACAAATTCAGCTCCAGATGAGAAAATCTACACTCCCCAGATGGAGTCTGCCAGGTGGGTGACTCTCCATATGTGAGATGGTACCTAGACTCACCTCAGCCCACATCTCACATGAGTGGGCACCTGCTGCCCATAGCGCACTGTCAGTCTGGTCTTTACAGCTACTGTACTTCAGGGTGTCTCTTCAAGGTGCAGCTGTGAGTTCAACGTTTTGCTAAAAGTTGAGGGTTCAGGAGAGTTGTTGCTATTCCTCAGTACCATATAAGAAGCAAATTAATATTAAACACCTGATATTAAAATTCGTTACATGGACTATATAACTCATTACTAAAATTCCCCATGAATTTCCTTCTTCAATCGCTGATATCTTGCTATGCTACATTTCCTTCTGTCTCCCCAAAATTCTTCTCTGGCTCATTCTTCTCCCCATAGTGGGGATGAGTTTCTACTGTCCTTGATATCATTACAAAAATGTATATGCTCATTTACTCAAAACCCAAGTTTCTGGGCCCACCTTTACTAGATAGATAGATAGATAGATAGATAGATAGATAGATAGATAGATAGATAGATAGATAGATAGAAGAGAGTCATACTTTAGCACGTGTGGGTTTCCATATAAGCATATGTGTATTCATAGAGGAACAAAATTACTTTTGCTGAAGGAAATGGAAGCACCTCCCTGGGCTTTCATACTAATGAACAATTATAGCCTTTGAACAAGACATCTTGGGAAGATATTCCTGTAAAGCTTCATCTGCCACCCAACAGAGCAAGCCTCAAGAATCGGGGAGGAAATAGCCAACTGAGCCAGATACAGAATGTAGTAAGTAGGTCTCATGCATTTCTACACTTAACACAGACCCTTCACCTACTCTGGCTAACATAATTTGTCATGATTTCATCATTTTTCAAAGTTTTCCTTGCCGTAGTGGGAAGGAGACACATTCTTCTAACATAAGAAAAAACAGGAAGCATGGGCAGAAGGGTCAAGGCTCACTAGATAGAGTTCTCCATGTCACTTACACATTCTGGATCATCAAGTTCAGGCTGTGAGGCCACAGCGAGCATCTGTCCCTGACTTTCCCATATCAAGCCCCAAAGTACGTCTTCCTTCTATAAAGCAGCTGCTGTAGATCAGACCAGGAAAACACCTGGCAGGATGTTAACTACTGGATGGTATAGGACAGGACCTCACAAAGGAGAAAGGCTGAAGAGAAATGTGGGGGAAACACAAAGAGATTTTCACTTGGACCACCACGCAGTGAAAAGTGATCTCCTTGCACTCACTCAAACCTCAGACCTGAAACCGGACTCAGGAAGAATTAGACTAAACCAGGCAACTCTGTTAAGATGTAATGCATTGCCTGAACTTGAACTAAAGAATTGATTACTCACTCTCTACATTTTACACACAGCAGCATTTTATTGAGCAACATGAAACCCATCCCTCCATAATTAGAGAGTTATTTCTGGAATCATGTCAACAACTTTATATCATACTCAGAATATCCCATGCATTTTCTTGTGCTCTATTACAATGTTCCATATACTGAGGTATAACTGGCAGTTTCAGCAACAAGGTGACTAACTATAATGAAAATTAAAGGATTTTGATTATTTAGACTATGCCTCACATAAATCAAGGATGTGACACCCTCTGTAGCTGAGTCTAATAGCTTTGGCTGAGGTTTTATTGCATCTTAAGCATAGTTTCATCTGAAGTGCTGCAGGATCTGACTAGAAGTACTTTCCCTATGCAAAATGAGAAAATACATTCTCAGTGTGAGTCAAGGCAGAGTTGAATTAAGCCAAGGAATGTAAATATTTTCAGGTCACAGCAATATGCTTATAGTTTATGGTTGTTTTATCTTCTCATTAGCAGATTAAGATCATTATATTTCTCTTCTGCAGTTTAGAACTTTGAGATTCCAGATGTTTCTTTATCAGCATTGGAGGGAAATCAAAACTGTTTTTAGAAGAATATCATGGGTAAGTTTATCTTAAAATAGTTCACAAGCCAGTCAAGAAATTTACGTGAATAATATATATATGCATGATACCTATGAATTATCTATGTGTATATACATTTACTATGTATATTTCAAATAAACCTCCATTTTTTTTTTTTTTTTGGAGACAGGGTCTCACTTTGTAGTTCAGGCTGGCTCTAAGCTCACTATGTAGCCGAGACAAGCCTGGAACTCAGCAATCCTCTTGCCTCTGCCTCCCGAGTGTTGGGATTATAGGCATGAGCCACCATGCCCGGCACTGTGGTATGTGGTATTGATGGCTGGTGGGCGTGAGTCACCACGCCCAGCATTGTATGTGGTTACCGGGATCGCATTCAGGGCCTTGAGCTTGCAAGGCAGGCGCCGGAACCGCTGAGCTAAATCTCCAGCCCAAACCTCCATTCTTATGATATAGCATAAACTATTGTCTCAATGACTTTAATTCAGAAATATTTATTTTAATCAATATCCTGCAACAACCCTCAGAGGTAAGAGTTCAAATCTTGTGCCGCACTTTCCAATGGAGCCTAGAATGATCCCAGAACTGCACTGAGCAGGGAATGATGTCGATAATTTGTTAACATTAAAGCCTTTTTTTTGATGCCTCACCCTTCTTTCCTGATGTGTAGCCCCTTTGTGATCTTTCTATCAAAAATCAGGCCTGTTTCCTCCTTTCCCCTCAACACCTCCAGTCAACCCGCATACCTGATCTTACCAGAACATTGCCTATTTTACCTGGCAAACTCAAGCCAAAGCACCCGTTCCTGACTGTCCAGCCAGAGCTCCACTGCAGTTTCCTGTGTAGACCCCCCACAGCCATCCGCATACTTCCTGATGCCTCCCTACAAGGTGCATTTCCAGAAGCCAGGGAGACCTCATCACGGCTAGTTTGCTTAATGACATTGGTCAGCTCCACACTTCTCTAAACCCTTGTCTTTCTCTAGATGGTCTGAGAGTGTGACTTTTTCCCATAGGAAGCTTCCCTGTCAGGATAGAAATCTCTACCTCAGCTCTCACCAGCTGCAGGACTGTGTGCTCAATTCATCAGCAATCTGTTGCCAGACACCTATCAACAAATAAAAATGGCATACAAGTCCGTAGCATTCTTCTGCCGAAACCCTTCAGCGTACTGAACATGCCTTGGGTGGCTTGTTTATCCCATGTTTATCTAAACCCTCTGAGAACAAAGCCCACACCCACTCCTTTTTCTAGTATAATCACAGCAGGCTCATGTCTCAAAGGGACTATCTTGTGTTCCTTGCAAAAGCAGAGATGGAGAAAGATTTCTTTGTGAAAAAGATTTCTTACTGTTTCCTATACTCAGTCAACTTTTGGCTAAGTCAAAGACACTTCAAACTAAAGGTGTCCTGGAAAGTTGTGTTTTGTTTTTTGTTTTTTAAATCAATTCTTCTCCAAGCAGCTACCCAGGGATGCTTGACACAGAACATCTCGAGTGGGGAAGAGAGTGAGGAGAGGGCGCCAGACAACAGGGATGCCCCATTCGGGACAGGGCTGTAGGGAGGAGAATTAGAGCCTGCCTCAGAGCCTGAGCAGAGTTGGGACAAATCTGACAAGATCCATGAGTCACACCCACTTCTCTGTGCACAGCGCTCTGTCCAAACCATATCTAAAGTAAAAACCTACTCTCTGCAGCCTTTGGTACTTTACACCCAAAGAATATATACAATGTCCTTTGGCAGGCTGGGGGGGGGCAGGGATGAGGTGTACAGTTTTAAGTCCCTGATGTGAAAGATATGGATCATGTTTTAAAAAAAAAAATATTCACGCTTCTTGGTAAGCTTTTGTTATCATAGTCTCTCTCTTCAACTAAATACTCACTAAGTTTCAGTGTATACACATAGTGCAGTACATTGTACTTGCAAGGAGGTAAGAATCTCTCCTATTCATCATGTTGTCAGTTTTTAAAATAACTAAATCCTATTAGTATTTTAGGAACCTACCCCAGGATACAACCATAGTCAATAAATGTACATGGAAGAAATATTAGAGCTGTGAGCAGACTGTTTTTGCCACTTCTCCCTGTGGCATAAATTAATGAACATTTCTTTATATATGAAGTATGAATGGCAATCTAATGTCAAAGAATGTTCCCAGCACCCCAAAGTCCTACCGTGTGGAGATACACTGATGATAGCATAGTTCCTGGCAAAGAGCCACTTACAATGACAGCAACCCTGTCCTTAAGGCCAGGACACCTTGAGATACACATGTTCCTCTTGGAATTCTGCCAAATGCACAGCCGAAACTCAATATTTGTCCCACCTGCCTCATCTTGTTTCTGGTGAACAATTTAAATCTTTTGATCTTCTAAGAATCCAGTGTAAAGGAAATGATGAAATGTGTGTCCAGAAACTTAAAGGGAGTATTTGCTTACAAGCATGAACAGGGAGTGTCTTTGTTCTGACACCAGAAACCACCACATTGTTTTGTGATAAATTAAAATTTTAGGATTATGGACCAAGTGATTTTCATTTTACTTCCTCCTCAGAAGACAGTGTCTCCGAACTTTCTTAAGAGTTAATCTTGACACTCAAGATTATTGTTTCTTGTTTTTTCTTTTTTTGTTTGTTTGTTTGTTTTGTTGTTGAGCCAGGGTCTCACTTTGTAGTTCAGGCTGGTCCTGAGCTCACTATGTAGCTCAGGCAAGCCTTGAACTCAGAAATCCTCCTGCCTCTACCTCCTGAGTGCTGGGATTACAGGTGTGAGCCACCATACTTGACACTGTGTTTTGGGGTACCGGGGATCAAACCAGGGACCTTGAGTTTCCAAGGCAGATACCAGAACCACTGAGCTAAATCCCTGGCCCTAAAGATTATTGCTTCTAATCTCTTGAGTTCATATTCAGTTACTAAATAGCCACTTATACATTTAAGTAGCTATAAAAGGACAAAAATAACCTGGATTATATTTCTTACACTATTTGATGGATATGGCCCATTAAAACAACATGGTTCAATTTGTTTCTTTGACACATGTTCCACTGTCTCATTGTGAAATATGGCTTTTCTGGATGACAGCCATATGTACATGTTATCCTCTCACATAATCTGTATACTTTAAAGTAAGAAATATCTATTTTAAAATATTGGAAGAGAAGTCAAGTGGAGAATTCCTTGAGTGAGATTTGCTGACGGTACTAGGAGGAAAGGAAGTATCAAAGTTGATCACCACTCCACGGAGACTCTCAAAGACCAATTGGGAGGGTTTTTCTGGAAAGCTTTGTTACACTTTGTGCACAACTCATTGGTTTGTGTCACCCCTTCTCTATACTTTTCACATGGAATCCTAGGAGTTAGCAAGACAGTAGTGACCATGACAAAGAAGGGTCCCATTACCATGGAAGCTCAAAACAAATGAAAGTTGCTGGGCGTGGTGGCTCACGCCTGTCATCCCAGCACTCCGGAGGCAGAGGCAGGAGGATTGCTGAATTTGAGGCTTGCCTGGGCTACATAGTGAGCTCAGGGCCAGCCTGAACTACAAAGTGAGACCCTATCTCAAAAAACAAAAACGAAACAAAACAAAAAATGAAGGTTGCACAGTATGATGAAGCAGATGGTGAACCTTTAAATTTTTTAAAACATTCACAGTATGAAAGAAAAATCACACTGCCATTTGTTACAGCTCGAGTCTAGATGTCCCCCAAAGCCTGATAGCGTCATAGATGAAGCTTTTCAAAGGTGGCTACACGGAGCGTGTGTGATGCTGGGAGTAAGATTATGACACCTTATGAAATCATGAGTCAAGGACCACAAAAGTCCTATCACAAGAGACGTCCTCTGCACTCAACAGTATGGTCTTCCCAAATGCAACTTAGATTTAAATATAGGGCCTTAGGTAGAGGGGAAGAAGCCTAAAAAATTCAAAATAAATCTTATTTCATTTTGGAAAATTTGAGTTAGCTTTCATTTGAGTTGAGTCAAAGTCTTTTTGCCATCCATCAACATTCATTAATATTGATAAGTATTCTATCTTCCAATAACTTTTTGGTCAAACATTAAACCTTTAAATTTACATCATCTCTCTTAAATCAAAAGGCATTAATTACATGGCAGCTATTTCAGGCACCTTGCTAAATGCACTAGATTATACTGAGTAGAACAAATATGTATTCTTTCAAGAAGCATAGAGAATCTCAAAAGAAAATGCATTGCAATTGATTATAGCAATGAATGCAAAGTATAGCCTATTTAATTTTTAAGGCTCAAGTCAAAATTTATCCCAGATTTAGGAAACCTGGAAAGACTGGTAAAAATCTTAGGTTCATTTGATATTGAAGGCTGAGGCAGAATCAGCAATGTCCAAACCAACTCTTAAGCCTCTTTCAAGTGCAATCATCCATCAGTACTATGGGGATTGGTGCCAGACTCTCATGGGTACCAATATCTACAAATACCTAGGTCCTACATAGAGAGTAACATTTGTATATAGTTTACATACAACCTTCCATATACTGTATGATCTCCAGATTTTAAGTGTTTCTTACTACAAAATAACTGTTATGTAAATAATTGTCATACTGTCTTGTTAGGGAGTACTAATGAGAAAAATATCCACTTATGTTCTGTACAAACATGTAATATTTTATGAATACTTACCATCTGTAGTGAGTTGAATTGTGGATATAGAATTCCTGCATATGGAGAATCAAACATGCACCTGAACTGATGATCTAAACCAGGAATAGACTTAGAATCTTAGCTGTCATCTATCCCAGAAACAAGGAAGAAATTTTAAATTCATGTTTAAATATTGTCATTTCATTCATTCATTCATTCACTCACTGGTTATCACTCAATTGACTACTCGCTTTTAGCAATGATCTTATTTATTTGACATTAAAATTATACCTGTACCCTATGCTATAAAACTCAAAAATTGACATAAGGATTACATATGAGGGTTATCAATGTTCTGACTGTATGTAATTAAATCTTTATAGACCTTCTTACAGCAAAATGACAGGCAGAAACTCCTATAGTTGAAATGAATGAGCTCATTTGCTTCCTAAAGTCTAAGATGGTTTTTACTATGTCAAAATTTTTTTTTTTTTTACAGAGGACTCAATACCTCCAACTTTAAGCAGAGGTAAGCAAAAATGTACCCTCCCAGTCTTTGAGTAAATTACCATAAATGTTCAATACTGAAAGAACAAGAGGGCAATAAAAGATACCTTGGGAGTGGAAGCTAATTCTTATCTTCCAAGCTTTGGTTATGCAGAAGTGTGCATTTGATCCAATCCATGAAGTTGCCTGATTTGTTGAAGTCTTTCCTCATTTACCTCTTACATTCAGCAAGGCCTTCTCCCCAGTCATCTTCCCTTGTCCTCCAGCTGTTGCTGGATTCCAGCCATTACCATTCACCTTTCCACACGAATACCACACCGGTTTTATATTGCCTGGGCTCTACTCCACTCTGCTTCGGAAAGATTCACAGTGCCTGTGCTCCTCAATGATGTGGCTAACGCTCTTTACTGATTCTTTCCTGAGATTCTCTGCACCTGGCAAATGAAGGCTGAAAAGAAGATTAATGTATGAGGCTGAGTGCTTTTAATAGAGCAAATGCTACAGCATAGTGTATTAACACAGATAAAGCATTGAATATGTACTTTTGAACTTCCATTTTATATTTAAATATCACCTATTTTAAGAATAACTGAACATTTAACTATCCTAGGGATTAGTGCTTTTAATTCTAAAATAAAAAAAGTATAGCTGATAGTTAAATTCAATTAACTGTGTTAAATAAGATCTTCGAGCTCAGATTGGATACATAATAGTTCATTCATCCGTTGAACCATTCCTGTATTAACTCATTCCACAAATATGTATTTAGGATCAACTCTGGGTAAGGCTGTATTCTAATCAGTGCTAAACATGCAAGAAAAGATTTATTATTTTCTGAACATATTGGAGCCATTTAGCACTGAAGATTATTAATTTTTTCCTCAGGAGTAGTTATCTATTTCTAGAACTGAGCAAGCAACAGGATTGTTATGGTTTTGTAACCACATTGATTCATTTATTTATTCATTCATTCATTTTATAAACATGTACTAACATCCTGCAGTCTACACTGGGCCAATTCCTACAGAAAGAAATGATTATCTCAGCAGATCAAGTTCAAAAGTGGAGCATGGCTTACTTGCAAGATGTGAACAGAGGCTAGGTATAATAAATTTTTTTTTTATTTGGCCAAGTAGGACTTCAAATTGAGAATTATTGAAGACTTTTGTGGAAAGTAGGGTGTGTTATATTTAGGAAAGTCTTTTGGCAGAAGTGTAGTGGATGAGACAGGCCAAAAAGCCACAGGAGATGAAGTCCTGGGTGGAGGCTGCCACAGTGAACGTGAGCAAGCAGGATTCTTTAACCAGGCTCTGAGGTTGTGGGAAGAAGAGGGAGTAACCCTTTTGGAAATGATATATGTCTGTCAGCACATCCATAGGTTTCTCCGGAGAATCACAGGGGCTTTTCAAGATTACAAGGACTGAGAAGCCCTGCTTCCTGCCACTGTAGTCAGAGAACCAAGAAAGCTGGGAGAATGATTCGGTCCAAGTTCAAAGGCCTGAGAACCAAGGACTCACTAATACAATATTCACTCTGGTAGAGGTGGTATGAGAGACGAAAAAGAGGGGAGTTCTTTTTCCTCCACCTTTTGTTCTTCTCGGGGCCTCAGTGGATTAGAAGGAGCCTACCTGCTTTGGGGTAGGGGATGTACTTTACTCAATCAACTAATGAAAACAATGATCTCATGAGGACACACTTTTTAAAAATTTAATTCTTTATTGGTACATTTTATATACAGCTCACAATCACACTCAACATTGGGGAATTTGTACCAGTACATGACACAAGTCAATTCTCATTTTTAACCCATGTCCCTACCAACCCACAACTCCCCACCCCCTATACATGCTATTTCTTTTTCTTTCCAAATCATATTTATTTTCCCCTCATTACATTCCACTACCACGTTCCCTGTGAATATTTTCTATTTTACAAAATCTGTCACATATTCTAGAACTCATTTACACACTTTGGCATTCTCAGAAATAAGTTTTAATCTAGGGACTCAGTGGCGTAAGCAGATACAAGTTTGATCATCACTATAATCTCATTATGTAGACATATACAGTGTAGATAAACATGAATATGATGAGGACCAGAAGCAGCAGGCAGTGAAATCTAACATTCATTCACGTAGTGCTGACCCTGTGCTGCTGTGCAAATTACTGCACAGTTTAATTTACAGAGACTAAATGTTTTCAAGGATCCTAGGAGAAAGCAACATTTTTTCTAACCCAATTTATAAATGAAGAAACTAAGACAACACATTTTAAAGTATCTCAAATTTCTGAGCCATTATAGATTTAAAATCCAGGGACATAGGCATCTGTGGACTTAACTGCATTATTAAATGACACTCTTAGTACCTTCATTCAATCTTTAATAAAGTAATTCTTGCACACGACAACACTAACAGCACGGAAGAATTATGCTGGAGTATAACATTGTCCCTTTCATTTCTCCCTAACTCCGTGTGCTGTCCACCAGGTGGCTACTCTTAGGGCAGTCACCTGTTTGCAGAGGACAAGTCTACTGCCCCCGGGGAGTGATCGTCAATTGCCTTTTCAGTTAAGTCTCTTTAGAGACACTTAGAAGGAATGAGCCAACGTTTCTCCATCTCTCTCTCTGTCTCTCTCTCTGTCTCTCTCTCTCTCTCTCTCTCTCTCTGTCTCTCTGTCTCTGTCTCTGTCTCTCTCTCTCTCTCTCTCTCTCTCGCTCTCTCTCTCTTTTGCGCGCGCGCGCCCCCTGTTGGTTGTTGTTTATTACTTTATTTGTTTTGCTTTGTTTTGTTTCTGCTGAACCAGAGATCACAGCCAGGGCCTTGCACTCATCAGGGAAGTGCAGAGCCACTGAGCGACATTCCAGCCCCTATCTCTTGGGATGTAGGATAAAATTTTCTCACTGTACTACTCAGTTCTCTCCCAGCATTCTTGTTCATTTATTATTATTATTATTATTATTATTATTATTATTATTATTATTATTATTAATCAGGAGAAGAATGGCCAGGACTGAGCATGTGTGGGATGTGCCTGGCTCGGCATCCTGCTGTGCCTCCCTATGAGTGAGTCTGCACCAGAAGTCCCTGCAGCTCTGCATTAAGAAGACACTGCTTTGAGAATTATCTCCAAAGGGTGCCTTACTTGTTGTAAAGATTGCAAACAATCTTCTCTCCAATATTTCAACTCCTGCCTTTGCACTGACCAAGAAGGGAGCACATTGCGTTCACCTACACATGCCCCACAAGTCTCTTTAAACTTTCCCTTTAACTTTTGTGTTCGTTCCTTCTTTAATTTTAGATATGTATATTGATAGTCTTTAATACAATATTGATTTTCTTTTCATTCTCATGGGTGATGATTTAATTGAAGTGCCCTTGACCCATATTTTCCATACCTATTCTCAATATTTAATTACAGTACTGATCTTAGATTTCATATTGAGCATGTGTGACACCAGCAATGCATAGAAGAGCCTGTTTCTTGTTCCTTAAATATGTACAGCCCTCTGAACATCTTGGCTTTTCATGATGAAGTGATACTAGTGTCTACATTACCTTACACACATTCTTCACACTTACCTCACTCTCCTGTTACTTACCACAACAAAGATATTTCCCATCATTTTCATGGCTCACTGGTAGCCTTTTTGTCTTCCGTCATCCATGTCACACTCTGTGTCTTCTTAGACTCCAGCCTCTTAGATAGAGTTACCATCAATAGCTCTTCCATTTTTGAACTATCTAACCTCTGCAGTTCCATCACACACTCTGCTGCCACTACCACCACCACCACTGCCTGCTCAGGAAGTTCAACTTTAAGGAAAGTAGAAACCATAAGTCTCTTTGCCAGAGATCCACATCAGTGATTTATCATTTGGTTTTTATTTGTTTGTTTGTTTTATTCTTGTACATCTTCTTCAGCCTTTTTCTTCCAGACCAGAGCATTTTTATTTTCTCTCCATCTAGAAAGAACCATAATTGATGATTTTGTCATCTCTCCTTTAAGATGAACTTTCGATAATTCTCTTCTTTTGCGTTCTTTTTGCTTTTTTTTCTCTCTAAACAGGAATACCCGTAAGTTGACTGGCCTGTTAGAATGAACCTCTTCAGAAAACTGATTATTTAAATAAATTCCTGTTTATGTATGCAACATCCTCCAAGAATACCTAATTTTGATTTAAACACAAAATGAAACTAATATAGAATAATGTGATAGTTACTCTTGACTAGCTGGAGAGATTCCTAGGAATTTAAGAAAATGCACCCCTGGGTGTGTTTGGGTGGGTGACAAGGATGTGACCTTGAGTATCCTATCTGATCCCTAGTCCTTTCGTCTCTGGCTATTTCTTGGTGTCCCTATTTCTTGGGTGTCATGAGGTGGGCACACTTCCTCTGCTATGTCCTTCTTTCACAGTGTTTTGCCTTGGAGTCAGTATAGACTGATACTTCTGAAACTATGACCCAAAATAAATACTTCTTCCTTACTTTGCATATTTCAGATATTTTTCCCCAGATGGGAAGCTGGGAAATAGAAATAGCATTACCAGGAAGTCTTACCAAATAGTAAACCTACGCTTTTCCTACCACACAGTGAGCCACTCTTACATATTTTCAAATTTGACTCTGGCTCAAATTGAAAGATAAATTTTCCTGACTCCACCTCTGCAGTGAAATTGCTGGGAATTTCAGTCTCGCTTCATTTTTGGAGATAGAAACAGCTAAAACCACTCACCTCATGGGTCTCTCTGCCTATTGTGGTCTTTGCTGAGGCTGTTGTATTTATGCCTTATCTGGGCCCCTCAGGGTGCAAGAAGTCTTTGCAAGAAGGAAAAGGAAACTGGCTTTGCTTTAGCTCAGAGGTTGGCTCCTCTGGTGTCTGAAACAAAGGGCAGATGGCTCTTCTGCCCTATGGTGACCATCAGGTTCTTGTTTTCTATTGTTTTCTCCATTTTCTTTTCTTCTCTCATTGGAAGATCGTTTGAGTGAGTTAAGTAGAAGCTGTGATTAAATTTAAATTGATATCCCAAAAGTTATTTGGAAAGTTTTACGTGTTTTTATAAAATCACCTAGTGTTTAAAAACAGTTTCAAGTGAAGAGAAAGACAAATTGCCAAGATACCTGTTTTATAACCAGACGTCTAAATATGTATTTAATGACTGTGATATACAGTAAACCCTTTTTATTATACCTTGTTAGCAACTCATAGGATTTCAAAGGGCAGATTCCTACAACCTGGAACCTCTGAGACAGAAATACAGAAGAGTGTTGTCTGAAAGATCTGGCCAAATCCTCTAACCATTAAATGATTTGGTTGATGAGTCTGACATCAATTTATCTCAAGCTCCATAGGTCCATTTACCACTAATCAGGCTTAGTAGACAGAATCCTACCTGAAAACATTAAATACCATAAAATATAACCTTGATGATTCTTAACTCAGTCCAATGACAATATTTCCTGGTAGTTTTCACGAATGGTGATCACTAAACTAACATGTTTCCTGGAAGCAGTATATCATAAATGGTATAATCTGTTTAGGGTTTTAAACGGAGGCTTTCCCATTTTGCTGGTGATACCAGATAATAAGCTAACTAGGCAAAGGCAAAACTTCATAGTGTTATAGTTTAAAAATCTAATGTGCTGAGGGTTAGATCCAGTCAGAAGAGTTGGATCATTTAGACCAGGACCTGGATGGGTATATGCTTGTCCCTGGCTCCTGCCTTGGCTCCCTGTCTCCTGGTGGTCTTGAGTGAAGAACTTTCTTCTGCCACGTTCTTCTCCCATGCTCTTTCTGCCTTGGGCCGAGACAACCATGGACTGAGCTTACTGGAAAGTGTAAGCCACATAAGTTTCTCCTCCTTTAAGTCATGGGTGTCGGTAATTCATCCCAGTGATTGGAATGTAATTCAGTAAGCTTGTAATCTGAAAGTTTTCAAAGGAGTCCTTGAAGGTCATTATTCTCTAACAATGAGAATATAGCTTAAAAAGGAAAAATATAGATCTATTTTGATAAACATATATCTAGTAATTGGACACAATGTGAGGAAAAATAAACTGGCTTAAGTGAAAATGTAAAGAATTGATTACTCTTGTGCTAATTAATGCCACTAAGAGGAATTTCAAGAAAGGTCTTGACGCTTGTCACTTCTTACTTTTTGTACAAGGGAATCACACTGCACAGAGAACACAATGTCTGAAACTCACTGTAGATTTCTGATATCATAAAAGTACAGTTCTTGAAAGGTACATGTGTAATGGTGACTTATTGTACATTTCAACAATTGTGTGTTTGCAAAATTAACATCTAGAAATACTGGAAATTTTAGAAGCACAGTTATTGTCTTATGAGGCTCCTAAAATGATAGTTTCTATGTGTGAACTTAACAAGGTAGTGAGGTGCTCAAAGTTTGGGCCAAACATTCTGGGCATCTCTGTGATGGTGGTTTGGGTGACTCTAACAACCAGACTAATAAATGAAGTACAGAACACTACTTTCCTTTGCCTGCTTGGGTCTCTTCTGATGAGCTGGAGGCCTGAAAGGGGCTCACAGCTGATCCTCCTTCATTAGAAATGAAATTCCCTTAAACTGGGACAGTGTCACCTCCTGTCCTTGGACTCGAAGCCCCTCATGTCTCTAGGCTGTTGACCTTTTTTTTTTTTTTTTTTTTTTTTAACCACGGTCTTGCTTTGTAGTTCAGGCTGGCCCTAAGCTATGTAGCCCAGGCAAGCCTTGAACTCAGCAATCCTCCTGCCTCTGCCTCCCGAGTGTTGAGATGACAAGCATGAGCCATTATGCCCAGCATTGTGGTATGTGGTGCTGACTGCTGGTGGGCATGAGTCACCATGCCCAGTACTGTTGTATATGCTTACTGGGGATAGAACCAGGAACTTTAGGCTTGCTAGGCAGGCGCCAGAACCACTAAGCTAAATCTCCAGATAGTAAACATAGAAGGAGAAAGCTCTTCACTCAAGACAGCCAGGAGACAGGAAGCCAAGGCAGGAGCCGGGGACAAGAATATAACCTTCCAGGTCCAAGACTATTGATCTTTTGACTGGATTGGCACCACTGTCTGTCCTGTGCCTCTATACCTGTCAACTCACCTTCAAATGGTAAGACTCATTCATTTTCAGAAGCTCATTTCTTATAGTAAATCTCTCTGCACAGGTATCCCATGGTTCTTCTTCTCTAGAAAACCCTGGGTAATTCAGTCCCTATTCCCAGGAATTTACATTGCAAAGGCATATGTTCTTGTCATTTTAGTGTAATGTCTACTGTCACTGGTCATTCACTTGAATTATTATCCATTATGGGAAACAAAATCTCATAGAAAGTAAGTGGATTTTAAACCAGTAAAAATGCATGTTCTTTCACAGCTACTAAATAGATAAATAGCATTGGGAAGACTATTCTGCAATTTTGAAAAAAAAGTTTCTTTATTTGTGAAGTGTATATAAAATGTTTTATATCCTTTCTACATCTGTTGGTCTATTGAGAGGCCAAACAAGCCTAATGGAAGGCTAACTAGACTAGACCAAGTCACATGTTTTTGTAGACAGCATTTCCTTCAAGATCCCTTATGTTTTATTTTTCCCTTGTGAAAGCACAAAAAGCCTGAAGCAAGGAAAATATGCCACTTTTGTAACCTGTTACAAATGAGGAATGCATCGTCTTACTTCTCTTTCATTTCTCTCTCACCATTGGATCATCAAAGAAAGGACAGAATAGTGGAAAAAATGAATGCTTGCAAAGGTCCCCAGAGCTGCGGGCAGTGGGATGATGGACATCTCTCTTGGGAGCATGTCAGAGGACTAAGGAAAGCACATGATGCAGGAAGGGCATAGGAATATGTGTGTCTGTGTGCATGTGCATCTGTGTGTGGGTGTGTTTGCGTGTGTGTGTGTGTGTTTAGCTGGGTCTGGATAGTGTGTTGTAGTCACAACCTAATGTGCTTTTTATGTGAGTACATTATTTTTAATATCCTTTTCCTGCAGAAGATGGTTGTTTTAGTAATAGTTACAATTTAAAACAAATAATAATCAGAAAATAAATGTCGACCTTAAAATGTTTTATAGGAGCCTTGTATGTATATAATCATGCTAGTAAAATATAACAAAATAAAATAGCTTTTCATTATATAAGAGAGTTAAACTACTTCAGTGGATTTTATATCTAACAATCTAAACTTTGATTTTTATAAATCTCATAGATAATTTTCCAGTAGCTAGAATACACTAGAACATTAAAAATCTAACATCATGAAAAGTACAATCTAGGAAATTACTAAATTATCTCACTATTGTAACATTTTATTCTTCTCCTTAGGAAAACACTGACAATTAAAATTAAAAACAAAATTTAATTTTTCAATATGTAAAAATTCAGGTAAATTTTGTTCAGATGAATGCAATATGTTATTTACATTCAGTAAAATATTATGCAAATTAAAATTAATTCTTATAAAAAATCACATTTTATAGCTTATACTGTCTCAGGCTTTAACATTTTTGCTGGGCATGATGGTTCATGCCTGTAATTCCAGCACTTGTGAGGCAGAGGCAGGAGGATTGCTGAGTTTGAGGCTTGCCTGGGCTACATAGTGAGCTCAGGGCCAGCCTGAACTACAAAGCAAGACCCTGTTTCAAACAAAGAAAAAAAAAGTTTAACATTTTAAATACAGTCTACACTCTGTTGGTCATACAGACTTGCATGACACAGTAAAATAACTCAATTTTTCCTTCATTCTCTTTAAAATGCATAGACAAGCATCATTTACTTAGGATTACCTGTCACCATAGAAGAATGGGAAGCACCTCAGGGACTGGAGGCATAAACTCTGCCTGAAGTAAACACAAATAACTCAGAATCAGTGTAAATTTCTATTTATAAAAAAATTCTTGAGGTTAAGTCCATGTATGTCAGAAACCAATTGTATAATTATTAATTAGTTTAATTAATTTCCAATTAAAGCACAGTGTATATTAAAAGTATATAATGCATACAGCTAATTTGATGTGCACATATATTAGTGTTATTAATCAACCTTTATTTAGAACTTGGAATGACAAAAGATTTTTCAGGAAAGATTTTATGAATCTCATTTAGTCACAATGCATCTCAGCAACACAGTGAAGATAAAATGTAGAATGGTTATATTATGTGACCCGCTGTTACTGTTCTGGCCTTGATGCCAATGGCTACACAGTACACAGTTACTTTGCTATAGACAGTGTGACTCTGTCTTTTCTTAAATCTGCATCCAGCTGATGCTGGGTCCCTTTTACCTTAAAACACACATGATCTACAGGTAGCTGCTTACAGAGACTGTAATCAGAAATCAGCACTCCACGGGGCGGAACTGGAAATGCCTCAGCAGACTGGGTCCCTAGGCAACATCAGAGGTAGTTAAATTAGTAGAGTAGCTTTTAGGGAGAGTGTTGTACTGCTGGAGGAAGGCTCGGGCCATGAGCACTATTCCACAGTCTCACCGGTGTGTGCACTATGTCTTGGAAACCAGCCGCACCAATCTGATCTGGAGAGTGAATCCTGGGCTCAGGTGATGCTGTCTCCGACTCTGTGTTGGACACCGTGCGCTGCACAGGACTGTGCCCCTGAGCTGATGGCTGTCCTCTAGCTGGGGCCACCTCACCTGAGGGAACCGTCTGTTCAGACAGGTTCATTACAACCAAGACAGACAGCAGATCCTTTTGTGATCTTAGGCAGCAAGCTGCATGACTTTGTTTGGATCTGCTTGCTGCAGCTGCTTGTAAGTGTAACCACCACGTTCTGGAGACTTCTTTTAACTAGAGCAGCCCGCCCACTAGTCAGGTTGTGGGAACAGGCACTCACCCCACCCAATTACAGCAAGTTTTACTAATTCCTGTTGAAACGACTTAAGAATTACAAGAGGCCAGTTGTGCTTAGGGGGCTTAACACTCTCCTGTATTTGCATGCAGTGATTACTACTGAGAAGAAGGGGCCAGGATTTTTCTTAAATCATGTTTTGTGTTTACTTTGCTTTTTGTTCCCAGAACCAAGGATTGAACCCAGGACCTTCTTGCTAAGACATCCTCAGCCTGGTTTTTCTTTTCTTTTCTTCTTTTTTTTTTTTTTTTTGACAATGTCTTGCTAAGTCATTATGTTGCCCTGGCTGGGATCAAACTTGCCGTCTCCCTGCCTCGGAGTCTTGGGGCTCAGGGATTACAGGGGTGCAGTGCCATCCCCAGTTATCCCGTGAAGCCAAAGGGAAGAGATAAAGCACTAGAGTCCTTCAATAAAATACATGTGGGTGTGAAAACACTAACAGATAATGACATTTTCACCCAGGAGCAGCTACCAGAACTGGCATCATTGTCAGTCTTCACAAATATTTCTTAGCATTGATAAAGTGTAGAGCACATCCACACGGATACTTATTGGTAGGTATATAAAAGGAAAAATAAATTCACTGAAATATCCCTTGGGACATACAATTCTTAAGTGGCAATTCTTTATTTTTTCAGTTCACTTCTTGACAATATTTCCCTTATCTGAAAAAGTAGAAAAACAAGATTCAAGAACTTACGGTAGTATGTTTTTTTTTTAAAAAATGTAAAGATCAAATTAATAATGTATTGATGAATTTCTATAGATTATACTTCAAGCTATTTTGATACATTCCATAAAAGAAGTCCCACATCTCAGTTCACCATGTACCACCAGTCTTTTTCAAGACTTTTTTTCATTATTTGAAACTCTTTTTTGTCCATCTATGTAAATAAGCCTATACATTTGTATGTATTGCTATTCAAAATAACTATGGTGTTTAAACAACTTTTTAATGAAAATTTGAAGGTATTTATCTGCCTGATTCTTTCCAGTTGGAAGATTTTGTATTCCACAGGGTGGTAACTCCTCGGTTTCTAGTATTCCTTAGAGACAAAAAGTACATTTAACTTGCAGAGCCTTGAGGTTAGATGTGTGCACAGGCTAAGAGCCGAGCTGCTCATTAATCACCACATCTTTTCTTCTGCTGGGGACAGTGTCCACCTGCATTCTGGGTGAGGATATAAGGCAAAGAACCCAGGCAACCAAAGGGGCACAGGCACACAAGGCCTCACCTTGTGCTTTAGCCACTGGGCCCTCTAGTAATGCAATGTACCTGAGCATTGGTTGCTCCACTCTGAAAACATGATTGATAAACTACTTGTAGCTGAACCATTCCTTAAGTCACTTACAAGTGTTTGTATTGATAAAAATGGGCAAGGCATCAACTTAGATTTATATTGTGCCCATTTTTACTGACAAGCAGATTTGGGGGCACATTGATTTTGATAAATATTGCCCAAATTGCCCTCTAACAAGATTGCAACAATTTATAATATTAGAAATAGTTATGAGAATGCGTACTGACAGTGTTAGATATGACTATCGAGATTTTTTAATGAAAAAGATGTCTGAGCTTAAAAACGTCTACCAATGAACCTTGATGTGGTTGGTCTAATTATGGACTTGACTCCAGCCCTATGTGTTACCTCTTGGCATCTGGTCTGAGTGTCTGTTGACATTCTTCCCATGTGTTTCTGTTATGTTTCAGTCTTGTACTGACTTCAGGGACTTGTATGTGTTAGAAGTCCTTATACTGAGTGTGTTGTATACCTGCAAATGTTCTTCACTGATTTTTTTTATATCATGTTTATTTCATTGCACGATTTTCCTTTTCTTCTAGTAAACTCTGTCAGTCTTCTTAATAGACCTGGGATCTGGAGTTTGATGCTTTTATCTACTCAGCAAAAAGGATGATAAAATAAATTAGAGTTCATTATAATGTAAATTCTTTGGACAGTACCTTCCTTCTTTGGGGTGTTACAGTGGATCCTTGAGCTAAGTCTGGCACGGCATGCAAACAATTTGGGTTGAGAGCAGAATTTTAGTTTTAACTTACAAACCAAATCTTGAGTTATAATCTGAATGCCAGCTGCATGTGCCTCCAGATGGTCTCAGATACAGACTTAACTCTTAAATAGCTCTGAAAAGAATATTACAACATCCTTTCCTGTGTAGGGTTAATTGAAAAATTCTGGGCAATGTCTCTCTAAGGACACTGAGACCTGGGTACAGGAGAGAGACTTTGAAGGCTGCATAGAGGAGCCTGAGCCTCCAGTTGACCAACGAGTTACAGCCAACACTCACAGATTGATTGAGTTCATAAGTCAAGGATCCACTGTGACTGATCTTTGTTTTTCAGCCCAACTGGAATTTCTATAAATGGCATAGTAATAAAATTATACATTTTATTTGAATGAGTGAGGAATTACTCCTGCATGATTCACTGAACATTGCATTTCTACTACTGATGTGACATGTCCCAGTCACTCTGGTTTTATTTTCTGTATGTGCGTTGCTCTCACGGACTTTATTCTGTTATCTTGCTCTCTGTTAATATATTTTTTCTTCCAATGTGACATGAGCTTAATCACTGGACTTTTATACTAATGTTTTGAAAACTGTAGGGGCAAGTTTTCCTCTTTCATCCATTTTAATAGTATCTTTGCCTATTCTCACACATCTTTTTTTTTTTAATACCCAGATGTATTTTAGAGTCAGTTGGTCCAGTGTGATTCAGACTTTTGTTGAGTCTTAAAGCCATAAAGTAGTGTGCATGGGAGAGTCACTGAGATGCTACCGGAAGCCCCTTCCAGGGGCAACTTCACCCAGGATGCAAAAGTCTGAGAGATGCGGCTTCTCTTGCTGTCCCAGCCAAGGATCTAGCAAGCTGAGTGGCATAAAGCCTATGCGTCTCAGCCTCCTTAAATTTCCTCATTGCAGCAAAGCCCACTAAATTTTTCTCCCCCAGTTATGGAAAACCTTTTTGGGTCCACATCACTGATAAGCCTGATTCTGCTTCTTGCCTCTGCCTTTCACATTGCTTTCTCTTTACCAATATCTTCTTTCTTAACTGCTGAATTTATAAAAATGTGTAAATAACTGATATATTTACATAGTTGGCAAGTTGCTAATGGGTATTGCTTGTGAGAATGATAGATAATTGGGCCTTATATAAACCACATCCCATGAAGGTGATTGGACAATGTGTTTTGCTGAGTTTTTTTTTTATTTTAAATAACTGTAGTATAATGAAAATTGAATCAGTTGGCAAGCTGGTTACCTCAAAGAATGTAATGGGCTGGGGAATAAGACAGGGAAGGGGAAGAATGGAATAAATAGGGCAGGAACTATGAGAACAAAGTGCTGATAATGTCCAACTCCTCCAGCCATGTATACAGGGGGTTTACTGGGTCTTTTCCTAGTTTTACTCTTTGCCAAGAGAATCCTTTCCCAAGAGAACACTCCTGCTACCTACATATCCATAAATGGTTCCAACGAATTCTTTTTCCTAGGAGGAATAAGGCTTATAAAAGAGATTTACCACACTATATATGTAATAACTTTAATCTGTCCTTAAATTTGCCTGTTTCAAATATCTGCTCTCAAGTAGCCCAAGTTTCAGACAGTAGCAGTTCAGACGGCATCTCTCTAAATGACACAGAAAGCATCAGAGCCAACAATTTTGGCCCAAATTAAAAATATATCATTCTCCCTTCCCCAGAGAAAGCAAATGAGAGAAGGCAGCCAAGAAGTTACTGGTTATCCCAAACTTGGAAAGAAACGTTGTAAGGGGAATTCATTGTGTGCATTGCATAGTGACATTATGCTATTTGATAGAAAGTAATGACATACCTCGAATCCTATAAGGCACTGGTGGCAAACCTATGACTGGCATGCCACAGCAGGGTGTTGGTACCACTGGAAATTTGAAAAGGTTCGCCATCTCTGCTGTGAGGTGGCTATTATGGTTCACAAGTGCTTTTCAAATTCATGATGCTGGGCAGACTGAGCCCAATGAAGCCTTGGAGAAACTAAAGAAATTCTTTTCCAGATATGAGATTTCATGTTGTTGTTGTTGTTGTTGCTGCTGCTGGGATGATATATCCCTTTCTTTTTGTCCACTTTTTCCTTTTGGAATGGGAACACTTATCTTATACATGCCGTGCCTACCCACCATTGTATTTTGGAAATTGGTAACTTGTTTTGATTTCTCAGGCTCACAGTTGGTGGTATTTTCCCTCAGGATGAATCATGCATTGAGCCTCATTGATAGTGTATTTAAATGAAATCTTTGACTTTCTATGAGATTCTGTAAAGAGTGAAGACATGGGACTATTAGAATTGAAGGAATGTGTTTTGAATGTGGAAGAACATAGCTTTCTGAGGACCCAGGAAGAGTGTAATGGTTATGCCTCTGAGTGATTCATGTTGGAAATTTGTTCCTGTTATAATTAAATTGTCTCTTATTTTCAAGTTAATATGTGAGAACTTTTTTTATTTCTTGCTTAAGATTTTTTAAATTGCATTCTTTATTGGTACAATTTGCATACATCTCACAATCACACATAACATTGGGGAATTTGTACCAATATATAACACAGTCAATTCTCATTTTTACCCATATCCCCACCCATACCTCCCCACCCCCTATATACATGCTTTTTTATTTTTTTTCAGAATCATTTATTCCTTCCCCTCATTACATCCCCACACCAAATTTCCTTTGGAAATTTCCCATTCTAAAAAGATTGTCATACTACTAGAGCTCATTTGCATCTACCGGTGCTCATATCAATGAGAAGATGCAGTATTTGCCTATCTGTGCTCTATTGATTTCACTCCTTAGCGTGACCTCCAGGTGCATCCATTTGCACATAAATGAATCAATCTTGTCATTCTTTATGGCAGAATAGTACTCCATTTTATTAAAAAAAAAAAAACAGATCTTCTTTATCCAGTCTCCAGTTGATGGGTATTTGGGTTGTTTCCAAGATTGAGCTATCACGAACTGAGCTGCTATGAACAAGGGTGTACATCTGTCTTTCCACTGTGATTTTCTAAGTTCTTTTGGGTATATTCCTAGCAGGGGGATGGCAGCGTCAAATGGGACCCCTAGTCCTAGTTTTCTGAGAAATCTCCACACATATCTCCACAATGGTTGTACCAGTCTGCAATCCCACCAACAGTGGAGAAGGGCTTCTTTCTCCCCACAGCCTCGCCAGCATTTATTGTTGGTTGATTTTGTAATAGCGGCTATTCTTTGTGGAGTGAGATGAAATCTCAGTGTTGTTTTCATTTGCATCTCTTGAACGACCAGTGATGTTGAACATTTCTTCATATGTTTCTTAGCTGCTTTAACTTCTGCCTCTGAGAAGTGTTTGTTCATTTCAGATGCCCATTTTTGAATTGGGTCTTTAAACTTGGGGAGGCTGATCTGTTAAAGTTCTTTATATATTGTGGATAATAGCCCTTTGTCTGATAAACAGCTAGTAAAGATTTTTTCCCATTTGTTGGTGGTCTTTTGGCAGTGTCAGTGACTTTTGCTGTGCAAAAGCTTTTCAGTAGGATGAGATCCCATTTGTTGATTCTTTCTGCTAGTTCTTGTGCTATAGAGGCTTTATTCATAAAGTCTCTGCCTAAGCCAATGTCTCCAAGAGTTTTACCTAATCTATTTTCCAGCAGGCTTATTGTTTCTGATTTAATGTTTAAGTCTCATATCCATTGTGAGTTTAGTTTTGTGCATGGTGAAAGAGATAGGTCTAGCTTTAGCTTTTGGCAAGTTGAAGCCCAATTTTTCCATTTGTTAAAGAGGCTGTCTTTCCTCCATTGAGTTTGGCTCCTTTGTCAAAGATAAGGTGGCTTAGAGTATCTGGGGTTGTTTCTGCATCTTCTAATCTATTCCACTGGTCCTCAGGTCTGTTACTTTGCCAGTACCATGCAATATGTGAGAACTTTATCAGGTGATCAGGTCATGAAGGATCTACTCTCATGGAGAAACTAATGTCACCATGGGAGGTAGGCTAGTTGAGCAAGCTATTTATAAGCATGTAAGTGACCCATCATTCTCTGCACCTCCAAAGCTTCCTGCCATTTCTCCTTTCAGAACAAAGGGGAAGCAATAGGAAAGCTCATTGCCAGATATTAACACCTTGGCATAACTTCCCAGACTCTAGAAGAGTGGAGAACCAATTTCTTTTGTTAATAAATTACCCCTTCTGGGGTTGTCTGTTATAGTATCATAAAACAAACTAAGATAGTATGAGAATGAGTAACATTTATCATCTGTATATAAGTTCTAGAAATAGTGAAATACTTGTATTCACTTGGATTACAAGAATGAAGAATAATCATATGGCTTGTGGTGCTATCATAGAACTTCTTTCTCCCAGTATTCAAGCTCTATTAGAATTTGTCATTATTCATTTATTCTGCTATGAAAATTTACAATATATAATGAAAGAAACCAACTTTCACTTTTATAGAATAATAATACCTACATGACTTTTTCTGCATTTCATTCATTCAGCATTGTTTTCTATGAAGGAATCAGTTATATTCATTCCTAAATCAGTTATATTTGTTGAACTCTATTGGAACAGTTATTGTAGACAGCATATTTGTTTTCTCCTAAAATTCATACTGAAATCTTAATCCCCACTATGGTGGTATTTGGTGATATGTTTCTAAATCTTTGAGAGAGAGTAGTGATTGAAGTTGGAGCCCTTATAATGGGACCAGAGTGCTTAGAGGAATTAACACTAAAACGTCTATCCTTTTCCCTGTTAAAAATATACAG